>PISX010004294.1:0-123832 GCA_004024625.1 Mellivora capensis
TGATGAAGAGAAGAGCGTGAAAGGGTGCGTCTGGGGTAAGGCCTGGGTCTGTCAGTGTGGGGGGAGCAGCAGCAGACACACTGAAAGGTAGGGGAGGCCCTTCAAGCTGTTAAGATGCTGTGAAGGAAGAGCACTGGGACCACTTCCCGGCATCGCCATGAGGACAGAACGGACCGGCTGGAGCCGTGAACACAGCGCCTGGCACATGGCGTGCGTCAGCAAGTGTCAGCTGTCCTGGGCAGAGCAGGTTCCGGAAGGCCAACGCCCAGCCTGCTAGGGTGAGTTTGCTTCGACTGCAGCCCTCCGGGCGTCTGCTTCTTAGCAGAAATGCCCAATCAACAAACTGCTGCGCAGGAGGGCTGCAGAGAACCAGCCATCACGCTGGCTCAGCTCACGAGCCCTCTACGGGTTCCCCCCCTCACTGCGGGACGCAGGCTTGCTGGCAGCCATCTAGAGCCCCGGGGAACTGCTAGTCACAGCCGGAGGCATCAGGAGTTGCCGTGAGTCCGGCTCTGGGCTGCCCCAGTGGGAGAATCAGTCACTGCTTCCTAGAACAAAGACAGGCATCCTCCTGCTACATATCAGCACCCAGCTCTCCACCCCGGCGTCTTGTCTGCCGAGAGGAAGCCGACCCCAAGGAGCAAAAGGAGCTCTGGACTGCAGGCTGGGGCCCTGCAGGGCCATTTCCAGCTGAGCAAGCTCTGGGCCTTAGCCCTTTGAACTCCCTGCCTGTCCCCCCCATTCATCAAACTGGATAGTATAACCTTACCCATCACCCCCGGCCCCGAAAAGAGCTGCTACAGGATCACACATGAGATAAGATGTGTGATTGTTTGGGCTAAAATAAGTCACAAAATAATATTAAATAAAAGATAATTGTCCATCCCAGATCCATGTATTCATTGATTAAATATCAAAAAATAAATATATTTTTTAAAGATTTTATTTATTTATTTGACAGACAGAGATCACAAGTAGGCAGAGAGGCAGGCAGAGAGAGAGAGGAGGAAGCAGGCTCCCCAATGAGCAGAGAGCCCGATGTGGGGCTCGATCCCAGGACCCCGGGATCATGACCTGAGCTGAAGGCAGAGGCTTTAACCCACTGAGCCACCCAGGTGCCCCAAAAAATAAATATTTATTGATCAAACATCCACCCTTCCATGCATCAGGAACTACCTTTGGAGCCAAGGATGGAAGAGGAGACAAAACAAAACAAAATCCCTGCCTCACAGCACCAGTATTCTTGGGCCTCTATCTCCCAAGGATGTGGAAGGTAGAGACAGCATGTGGCAAAGCACCCTGTCCCCAGCGACTACCTTCGTTAGGAGTTATCTGCATTTCCAATGTCCGATGTCTGCTCTCCTGCCTTTCCAAACTTTCCAAAGTTGCCTTAAACCTGGACTTCGCCTGGGTTCCAGATTTCCCCCTGGTCCCTCTGGATGCTTTATTTGATTCGCTTTATTTGATTCTCTCTCTATCCTGGCTCCCAGCCTTGCTTGTCTTGCACCAAAGCTGCCAGCATCTTGGCACGACGATTCCCATAAAATGCCCAGCTGGAAAATGGAAAACTAGGCACAAAGAACGACTCCGGTAAGTTTATTTTGCACACAGGCCATCAAAGTGATTACCTATGTGAAAGATGAGTGCCCTGGCCAAGAACGGAGAGCACTCTCGATGGCCAGCTGTGCCCTGTCTGCTGCTCCTCTCAGCACATCTGGCACCACGGGGCTGGACTTCGGAGTTCGGGGCCAAGGACGGCACCAAGGGAATGATCGCTGTTGGTTTTCTGACATCATGATTGCAGGCCTCAGAATAGCTCATCAGGAACAGGGTGAGAGGTGGAGGTGGAGAGACCAGTTGGAAGCCATGTCAGAGGGTGCGGGGTGAAGGGTTCTACCTACTCAAATCTGCTCAGATGGAAACAATAGCCATTTTTGGAAAGTGTCTCAGTGCATGGTTTTTATAGCAGCAGGTAGAAGGAAAAGGCTTCAGCTCCTAAGACACACTTCCAAGTCAAACCAATTTGGTTGCCATGGTACCAAGGCTCCTACAAGGGGGAAAAAAGATGCATTTTCAAGCACTGTTTGAAATATTCAAATAAATGGCAGTGGGATGGCTGAAAGAGCCATGAGGCCCCTTCTACTCAAGGGAACAAGCACCGATGGATGAGCCCTGTCTATGGGCACCTGACGCTAGGAGTGGGAGGGATGCTGGCATGAAGACGATGCTGTCCGTGCTCTAAGCCTTGCGGCCCAACGGGTTTATAATCAAGTTTGGCATAGAAACACTTCACAAGAGAGTTATGGGAGGAAAGGTACAAACATCTAAACATTTATTTACTCATTTATTCAAAAAATACTTGAGTCCAAGCTCTCTCATAGGTGTAGGGCATCCAGTGATAAGAAGAAGAAACAGGATGCCTTCCTTTACAGACTAGGGCAGAGAGAGACCTGAGCAACAGATGATAGATTAGAGATAAATGATGATGATGATAGATCAACAGATAATCAAAAGATGATCAATGGATAGATAGATGGATGGATGATAGATAGAATGATAAATAGATTGAGGGTTACAAAGCGGTGTTTGCCATGAAGGTAACAGTTAGGATTCTTTGATAAAAGTGCTTCTTGAGCAAGAGGTAGGAAAAGTATTCTAGCTGGAAGGAGAAGGGTAGGCTTCATGGAGTAGGTAGAAGGGGAGCTCAGCCATAGGTGACGAGTAGATTTTAACAAACAGGGAGAGAATCAAGGGCATTCAAGGATAAGAAACTGAGCACCGGCCCAAGGGTAGAAGGGTGCCAGTAGGACTTCCGGAGGGCAGAGCGGCTGGGTTCGGCTACAGCACAAGGAGCATGCTAGAAGGAGGAAGCGACCGAGGTCAATGCTGGGACAGCCGAGCACAGTGATTAGGACCTGGTTCTGCACCCAGCCTGCCTGGTTTGGACCCAGCCTTTGGCAAATGACTTAACTTTTTCATTGATTCAGTTTCCTTCTGTGCAAACTGGGGATTCGAGAGTTATTTTAAGGATTAAATGATTTTACAATTTCAATGTGTAAAGTAGTAGCGGCACCGAGCAAGGCGTGTGAAGACTCAGCAGAAAGGGGCCGGTCTGGGAAGGGCCCAGCTCACAGTGCCGGCGGAAAGCAAGCACTCACTCAGGCCCCCTGGCAAAAACAAAAACAAAAACAAAAAACAAAAAACAAAACCTTGGGGAAATGTCCCCGGTATGACTAAAAGGCCCTATTATTTGGAGGTGGATGGAGGAAGGTTAAGACTTTCAGGGCCCGGGGTGCCTGGGTGGCTCAGTGGGTTAAGTCTCTGCCTTCCACTCAGGTCATTATCTCCAGGTTCTGGGATCGAGCCCCGCATCAGGCTCTCTGCTCAGCGGGGAGCCTGCTTTCCCCTCTCTCTCTGTCTGCCTCTCTGCCTACTTGTGATCTCTCTGTCAAATAAATAAATAAAATCTTAAAAAAAAAAAAAAAGACTTTCAGAACATTAAACCTTGTGTTCTCGACCTTGCTGCCTGTTGGGACCTTGATGTTTCGGATCTCCAGGCACTAGACCCACCACCAGAGAGAGCCTTCCTGCAGCTGCTCTCAGTGTGGAAGGAGCTGAGCCACTGCCGCGGGAGGAATGTCATACATTCTGTGTGGTGGCACCAGAAATGCACTGCATTTCTCCACAGAGTGACATGCGTCCCTGGGATGGGGCAGCCATGTTATAACACACGTGATCTCTGACCAGACCACCACTAACAAGGGACCAGGAAGCACATCTATCCATCTCACCACTTCCATAGTCATAGCTAGATGGCCTCAGGAAGACCCCGGGAGCAGCCGTGGGCTGCACCGACCAGCGTGGGGACCACTGATAGCAAAAGCCCGCTCCCTCTGGGCCACAGGGCCTGGGGACGCTAGAAGGAGAGAGGTGGGTTTGGCTACAATGTAAGGAGCAGCGTGGGAAAAAGACAGGAAGAGGTTGCAACAAAGAGACCAGACTCCCATTCTCGAGCTGCAAAACCAGACTGTGACCCAGAATCTAAACCGACTTATATATTTGGATGAGCTGAGGTAATTCCGACGCAGTGGGAGTTTGTTCCTCAGGCTGAATCCTCACATCTTTTTGTGATTTACCTTTGTGAACTGGGGGCGAGGCTGGATCTCCAAAGCGGATGACGAGGCAGCGTGAGCAATGTTAAGGGGTTTTTGCAATTTACTGGCAGAATAACAAAATATGAATATGACTAGAGTTCAGTTTAAGGATTAAATGACTTCATACAATTCATGAGTGTAAAGTAATTTCTGGCATGGAGCAATGTATCCTTCCGCTTCCCGTCTACACTGGCAACACACCCGGATACATTTATTGTGGAAAACATGTCCCATAAACAGAGGGAAGGAAAGCTTCTGAGGTAGAGGATCATTCGCTTCAGAGAAGCCACACAACTGTGTAGGAGCCAGTCATCTCTGACAGCCTCGATTTTCCCATCTGCAAAATGGTGAGGCTGAAGTGGGAGATCCCCAGGTGCTTTTGCAACATACAGAGTCTAGGAACTAGGAGAATGTGTTGTCCTCAGATCCACCAACAGCATCACTCGGTGTAATTTCAGGGATACCAAAGCAGTCAGAAATTAATAATATTGCACTTGCATATAAGAAAAGGGCTTTGTTTTGTTTTGTTTGAAAATCACCGTATATGCAGACATTGTTTGACTTAAGAGCAAATCCCTTTACCAACGACCTTAGTACCAAACCAGTAATTGTGCTCATTAGAGATGGTCCCCATGCAGCCAAAGCTTGGGTAGGATTCTAGGGCCTCATTCTCTCTCTCTTCTCACCACAGGGTTATTCTGCGTTCATGTTCTTGGGACTGGGAGAGCTGTGTTTGTCACAGAATGCCCTGTTGTTCAGATTTTTTTAGTAATTCAAACAGACTTCCCAACCATTTAAATTAAATCAACTGAGGTAATACCAACAAAATGGTGGCATAGGCATTTCAAATGCCTTTCCCATCCCTGTCACACCAATCTGAATAATTATCTATGCACAAAAATACTTTCACAAGATCTAAGGATTCTAGGTGAGGAATTACAGCACTTTGATGAAGCACAGAAATAAGAAAAAGCACATTGAAGAAGGTAGAAAACACAGACTTATATTATACCCAACACCCCTCCTCCAAGCCTGGGAAGCCCAGCTCTGAGAGGGATACCCTCTTTGTAAAAGGAGAGTGAAGTTGGTGCCTGTGTTCACTGCAGACCCCAGCACTGGCCTACCCCACTGCCAGGCTGACTCCAGAGACCCCAAGTGGCTCCCAGTGTGTCCCTTTGAACACAGGCCCTCATACATCCCAGCACTGGCCTGATCTCATGGGCGACTCCTGTGGTTCCAGGTCCTCGATCAGCTCCTGTGAACCCGGGTTCCAAGTGGGCACCCATGAGCACAGGCTCCCAGATAAGCCCAGCACCAGACTGACTGCCGTGGCCCAAGGCCCCTGCCAAATTAGCCCCCCACAGAACTAGACTCCAACCGGACCCCACGGACACAGTCTCCCCATCTACTCTTGCATGAGGCTAGCCCCACAGACCCAAACTCCAGGGTAACAGTCCATGGGAGAAAGGACAGTCTCCAATAAACAGGTGCTGGGAACACTGTATATCCACATGCAAGAGAATGAAATTGGGCCCCTATCTTATTTACACCACTAATAATAATTAACTTGAAATGAATTAAATATTTAAATATAAGGCCCTAACCTATAAAACTACTAGAGGAAAACATAGGGAAAAGTTTCCTTGATGTTGGCCTTGGCCAATATCCAAAATACATAAGCAACTCAGTAGCAAAGTAATAATAATAATAATAACATGATTAGAAATGGGCGGAGGATCTGAATAGACATTCTTTCAAAAACAAACACATGACCAACAAGGAACATGAAAAGGTACCAGATATCATCAATCATCAGGGAAATGCAAATCAAAACCACAATGAGGAATCACCTCACACCCGTCAGGTTTCGGCTATTACCGAAAGACAAGAAACAACAGGTGTTGGCGAGGTTCTGGAGAAAAAGGAACCCTCTTGCACTGTTGATGGGAACACAAACTGGTGCAGCCACTGGAAAACAGTATGGAGGTTCCCCAAAAAGGAACACCTGGGGCGCCTGGGTGGCTCCGTCACTTCAGCGTCTGACTCTCGGTTTTGGCGCAGGTCATGATCTCAGGGTGGTGAGGTGATGAAGGTGGGTGAAGGTGACCTCAGGGAGGTGAAGTCCTGCATCAGACTCCACCCTCAGCAGGGAATCTGCTTGAGATTCTCTCTCTCTCCCTCTGCCCTCCAACCCCAATCACGCTCTCTCTCTCAAATACATAAATAAATAAATCCTTTTTTTAAAGAGTTAAAGATAGAACTACCCTACAATCCGGTAATCACACTATGGGGTACTTACAGCCAACAAACAAAAACACTAATTCAAAGGGATACACGCACCCCTATGTTGATTGCAGCATTATTTAGAACAGCCAAACTATGGAAGCAGCCCAAGTTGTCCATCAATAGATGAATGGGTAAAGAAGAAGTGGCATGTGTATGTGTATATATATGTACACATACACATACACATGATGGAATACTATTCAGCCATAGAAAGGAATGAAATTTTTCCATTTGCAATGACATGGATGGAGTTAGAGAGTATAATGATAAGCAAAATAAATCCGAGAATGACAGATACTATAAGATCTCACTCATATGGGGAATTTAAGAAATAAAACAAGTGAACAAAGGGGAAAAAAAGAGAGAGTGGTAAACCAAGAAACAGATTCTTAACTATAGAGAACAAACCGATGGTTACTAGATGGGAGGTGGGTGCAGAGGTGGGGGAACAAGGTGATGGAGATTAAGGAGGGCACTTGTCATCATGAGCACCAGCGGATGTGTGGAAGGGTTGAATCGCTATATTGCACACCTGAAACTAATATAATATACTGGAATGAAAAAAAGACAAGGTAACACATGTTGACAAGGATATGGAAAACAGGGAACACTTGCGGATTGTTTTTGGGAAGGTGAACTAAGTCACTACAGAAAACAGTATGAGATTCCTCATAAAATCAAAACTAGAACTAACTTCTGATCCAGCAATCCCACTTCTGAGTATATATCCAAAGAACATGAAATCCTATCTCAAAGAGGCATCTGCACCCTCACGTTCACTGCGGCATCATTTCCTATAGGCAAGATCTGGTAACAACCTAAATGTCAGTGAATGGACGAGTGGGCAAAACAAAATGTGCTGTGTGTGTGTGTGTGTGTGTGTGTGTGTGTGTGTGTATGAAATTCACTTATATGTAGAATGTAAAAAAGCTGAACTTACGCAAATAGTAAAATAGTGATTATCAGGAGCTAGGAGGTGGGGATAACGGGGAGATACTTGTCAAAGGGTATAAAGCTTTAGTGGTAAGATGACTAGGTTCTGGGGTCTAGTGCACAGCACATAACTACGGTTAACAACACTGTATTATAGTACATCTGAAATGTTAGCACCACACGTATAACGAAATGGTAATTATGTGAGGAAATGGAGGTGTTTATTAACCCTACTGTGGTAATCATTTTGCAATATACACATATATCAAAATCGTGTTGTACAACTTAAACTTAAAAACTTTTTTTTAATCTTTGAGGTCGAAATAAATAAATTTTTAAGAATAAATTAAATCAGCTGTATCTAAAAGGTCTGAAGGCGACAACAGAATCAGAAGAAGATTCTCCTAGGGAAAAAGGCAGGGGCAGGGAGGTACAATGGGAAAAAGGGAGACAATGGGAAAAGGGAGAATTCAAAGGGGATAAAGACAAGGTTTCCATAGTTCTTTCATGGTTATCTGTTTTCTTTATACTTTCTGAACTTTTTTCAGAAATGCAATGTGACAGAATTTCACATCTGGTCATAAACTGCACGTTTTCCGACTTGATGATGATCACCACTGGGAGGTATTATAGTCTCTGGCTGCTGAAAATAATTTACTTACAAAAATAACAATCATGTTTGTTACTTATTTCTCACAGTTCCTCAGTCATCTGCAATGTCGTCAGTAGCATTTAAATGAATGAAAGAATAAAATGTTACACTCCCAGTGCTAGAAAGACGTCTCTGGTGTCATCCAGACATTCTTGCATCCCTCTAGAGATGGATGGCTTATTTCCTCTGATGATACTCTATTCCATCTCAGCTAATAGAAAAAAACGCTTCCTTTCTTGGGACTCAAATCCATCTCCTTCATTTTCTACCAAATGGTCCAATTGTTCCCCATTTGGACCATGCATGGCAAGTCTGTCATATCAGAAAATTCCCCCATATTTTTGGTTGTTAATGGCATCTACTGTGTCTCCAGGTTCCAGGGTCCCCTGAGTGAGTTATGCATGGAAGATAGTAATTTTGCTTAATCACCTGTTTTCACATAGTCATAGATCCCCTTTGTTCTATATGAAATACTGAGACTAAGGAGAGGGAAGAGATTTATGTTGAAAAGAATCAGCCACTGAGAGGTATGGTTTAGTCTTGCACTGTCCAATCAAAATGTAATGAACCACACTTGTAAATTTTCTAGTAGCCACAATAACAAAGGTAGAAAGAGACAGGTGAAATTAATTTCAATGACATTTTATTTAGCTCAATAGATCAAAATACTATCATTTCAGCATGTAATTGATATGAGAAATTACTGTGTGGTATTATATATTTTTATACTAATTCTTTGAAATCTGGTGTACCGTTCCCACACACTTCAATTCAGATGCTACATTTTCATCAGAAATATGTGACTTGTATTTAGATTTCATAAAACTTAGAGTTGAAAAAAGATTGTTAGATCCAAGTTGTTCCAAACATACTTTTGAATTTTTCTAATGTCTGGATCCAGTACTAGGTTTCAAATTTAAATTAGTTAAAATTAACGAAAATGTAAAATTTCATTCCTTGATTGCACCAGCCATATTTCAAGTGCACAATAGTTACAAGTAGCTGGTGGGTCTCAAACTGGACAGCACAGTATAGAGATTTTAAGTATGATAATGCCTCTTTTAGCAAGAGTTTCTTAGACTCAACAAGTGATAGTAATTTTTAAGCCAACATCTCATGATTTAGAAAACATAAATTGACAAAAAGTGATGGATTCAGCAATTCTTTTAAACAATTTCATTTTATTCATCACAGTAATGCCTGCATATTGTGGGAGGGAAACAATACAAGTATCTCAAGAGAGTGTATTTGCTTTTATGAAAGAAGCACATACTCCTTAGTACACATGTGGATCTTAAAACCCACTGTACTAACTCACTCTAGCCACACCCCAGGAGACCTCCTGCCACCAGCTAGAACCCACTGGCCAAAGGCTCCCCTGCACCCCGAAAATGGGCATTAACAATCTGTACTGGTTCAAATGCAAGAGAAAACTCCAGCTTTTATCAACCTTTAGCATGCTCACAAAAATTAGTTATCAAGTTAGCCAGCCAACAATCTAACACAGAACCAAGACATTTTCTTTGGAATGGGGGAGGGGGAATAAGAGAGAAATCTGGGAGCAGGGGCCACACAGGCTAACCAAGCCCATCTGTAACCGACAAAGCCATGAACGAGCACAGTAGTAACTCCATTAGCCGCTCACTTTCTCTCTGCTGCCGCAGGCAGGCTGATAAACCCTGCACCCTTGCAATGCTCTTTATATTTTTATTTATCCATTCAACCAGTGTGCATGGAGATGCCACCACACCACATGTGGATCACCGTGCTGGGGACGGGCCCTCAGGACAGGGTGAGGACAGGAAGAAGTACTCAGTTCACGCCTTGTCCTAAAGCCACTGTCTTTCTTCTCTGATTCCATCACAAGGTAGAAAGCAGAGGCAGCATAAGGGAAGTGAAATAAATAATACAGGAAACACCCTGATATTTCACAGGAAGAAAATATGAATATTGACCAGAAAGGCTGGGGGACTGTGGGGGGAAGGAGAGGATTCTAGTGTCTGGTCCTGGACACTGAAGGATGGTCATGGTGAGTGATATTTTCAGAGAGGGCATGAAGTCCAGTGTAAGAAGACACGTGGAAAAGCATGGGAGGGAACACTGAGAAACTCAACTCAATTAAAACACCGTATGGATGAAAGAGAAAACTAAGATTGAACAGGAAGGCTGAGGTCAGCCTTGGCTGCCAGGCTGGGAGTTAGGCTCCATGAAGAACACTGGGAGCCATAATGGCATTTGAACACAGGATGTAGACATATGTATGCATTTATGCAAATGTACAGGCTTATACTGATGAAAATGATGATAATGACGATGAGGGCAACAACAAACATTTATTGAGCAATTATGTGTGCCACGCCCTGTCGGCGATGCTTCACGAGCAGTATCTCATTTAATCCCTCCAACAACCCCATGATGTAGAGGAAAAGGGAAACACCAAGCTCTTCATTTTGGAACATGGTGAGACAAAAGAGAACAGACGACAGCAGTACCAAACAATAAATCTAATAACACAAGCCAAAGGGAGTTCTTACACATTTATAAGAGTTCTAGAGCATTCGGTAGGTACAAAAAATAAAAGGTGACACCCAGCGAGAGGCGGGAGAAATCGGTTATAAGTAACACAACATGCACCTGTCGGGTTCACCTCCCTTGGAGTACCATGAAGATGGTCCCAAGAAGGTGAGGCATGGCTATGAAGAGACAGCTGGTGGCCGGGGCGCTCCTCCCTAGACCCTGTGTGCCTCAGCCTCCCTCCAGTCAGTCGCTTCCCTTCATGGCTCCCACGGAACCCTCACAAGGAAGAGGCTGGTTTAACATTATTCCTTCTCAGGGAAAGGCTAAAATGCAGATTCCTGGGCCCCTTCCCAGACCGTAGGTTTTAGAAATCTGTGTTTTTAATATACCACAGGGTTATCCCTCACTTACTAGGAACGGGGTAGCCCTGGCTCATACACTGGCCAGGCCACTCCTACCTCAGAAGGGAAAAGCACAAAACAAAGGGGTTCCTCAAGGCTGGACAGCTGTTAACTACACAGGGAAGCAAGTCCTTTGCACTCTGTGGCGAACCCGTATTTCACATTTATGGTGCTGCCTGAGGCCTGGGCTCCTGCTTCCTCACAGGTTCTTTTACCTTTTTCTATTCAGGCTCCACTCTTCGGAAGGTGTAATGCCAAACATGCCTGCTATTCATTCTTCCTCACCTTCTTCTCTCAGGTCTGGCCTATCGATACCCCAAGTAATTCCCACGCTACTAGAATGGGGAGAGCCACGCGTGGGCAGGTAGTTTTATTCCTGTCATGTTTCTGCAAAAGCTGCATTGGTGTGTATCTGCTCATCCCCCTTCCAACTAGGCTGTAGCTTGCTGAGGGAATCTATCCCCTGTACTACTTCCATGTTATATGTTTAGCGAGCACTCGGTGGAGAGTCCCAGGCGAGGAAGAAAAAGGCTTCTTACCAAATAGGAGAACCCAGATCTAGTGTCTGTTTCTCACCACATACACGGAAGGCAAAACTATGGCAGCCCAGTTGACAATTTGCAACCAAGTCCAGGAGCAAGGTGGACCCCACGTGTGGACAGGCTAAGAGGCCTCCTACTAGTGGGGAACATGCCACGTCCTCCAATTAGAACATGTGCTCTGGGGCGCCTGGGTGGCTCAGTGAGTTAAAGCCTCTGCCTTCGGCTCAGGTCACCATCCCAGGGTCCTGGAATGGAGCCCCGCATCGGGCTCTCTGCTCAGCAGGGAGCCTGCTTCCCCCCACCCCCGCCTGCCTCTCTGCCTACTTGTGATCTCTGTCTGTCAAATAAATAAATAAAATCTTTTAAACAAAACAAAACACGTGCTCTACAGCCTTTCTCCCGATATAGCCACTGCTGCTCTATGCTCAGAGGGGAAGTTGGGGAAGGAAGCAAGAAGGGGAGTAGAAAGAGAAAGGAATCAAGGAAGAAAGTGGGTGTCCAACCCTGGATCAACCCCAGTCTACTGTTCTGGCCCCAAGGGCAGAGAGCTGGCCACTCTGGGGCATGTATGAGGCTCCTTAGCTGCCGTGGGCTATAGAAACCTCCAAGGAAAGACTCAAAACCCAGGCACTCTGGAGCTGAACCCCACCATGGACAAACCCTGAAGGTCGTGTCTCTTCTCTAAGGTTCTAATTCCCATTTGTGACATACATTCAAATATATGTGAAGCCACTCCTATGTGTTTATAAGAGAGAAATGAAATTAGATATCCTCAAAGAAGACTTGTACATCAATGTTCATAACAGCTTTATTCATCAGAGCCAATGACTCTAAATGGCCCACACATCCATCAACAGGGGAGTTTGATAACATCTGGTACCTCCACACAATGCTCTGCTACTCAGTACCAAGAAGGAACAAACTACGGGTACACACAATAAGACAGGGGAATCTATGTTCTACATCACTCACAGCTCTACATCTGTCAAAATACACCAAACTGTCCATTTACATGAGAGTGTTTTATTGCATATAAATAACATCTCAGTGAAGTTTATTTACAACTGGCACTGCCCTATGCCAGGTACTCTTCTAGCGGCTGACAAAACAGAGTCCCTGCCATCAGTGAGCTTACTTTCTAAAGTGAAACAACAATTAATCAATGTGTAAAAATAGATGCACTTCATTGTGATGAACCCCATAAACAAAATAAAGCAGGGTAAAGGGATAGAGAGAGATAGAGATGCTATTTTTGATACAGGGTCAGAGAAGATCTCTCTGAAGAGACATCTGAACAGAGACCTTAATGAAGTGAAATAAAGAGAGAGAAGGAAGAAGGAAGGAGAGAAGGAGAAGAAGGAGGAAAAGAAGGAGGGGGTGGGGAGGACATCTGGGGAAGAGTATCCCAAGTACCTGGACAGGAAGTACAAAGGCTCTGAGATAGAGCGGTGTTGGGATGGTTGAAAGCTGTGTCAGGGGGAGGTTCTATAGCTAAAGCCAAGTGAGCAAGGTTGAGAGGGGAAGACTGAAGACCTGATCCTGCAGGGGCTTGGAAGACTGTGCCAGGAATTCAGAATAACGTATCTTGGAGAGTGAGTGGAGGTTTTTGTTTGTTGTTGTTATTTTGTCTTCTTTTATTGAGAAGAAAAATGATTTGATACAATCTGATTTATGTCTTAAAAGCATCAAGCTGGGGGGACCTGGGTAGCGCAGTCGGTTGGGCGTCCGACTCGTAGTTTTGGCTCAGGTCATGATCCGCATCTGGCTCCATGCTCCGTGGGGAGTCTGCCTGGGTTTCTCTCTCTCTCTCTCTCCCTCTGCCTCTGCCTCTCCCCACCTGACCAAAATCTCTGTCTCTCTCTCTCTCTCTCTGAAATAAAGAAATCTTTTAAAAAATAAAATTAAATAAACAAACAAAAGCATTGAGCTGGTTGCTCTGCGTAGAAAGACAGGAGTGGGTAAAGATGCAAGCAGAAGTTAGGAGGCCCTGCAGCACCAAGCAAGAGGGGACAGGGACCTGGACGAGGATGTGGCGGTGGAGGCAGAAGAAGGTGGTCAGGGTAAATTTGGGGAGTAAAGACTTCCTAGGCTCTGCAGAAAAACTGAAAAGTACCTTGCAGGTTCTAAATACCTGGAAAAAAAAACAAAAAACGCCCTGAATACTCTAAGCACCTGAAATAATGCTTAGAATAAATAGTCTTAGAATATTCTCAGGAGGACGCCTGGGTGGCTCAGTCATTAAGCATCTGCCTCGGCTCAGGTCATGATACCAGGGAGCCTGCTTCTCCTCTCCCACTCCCCCTGCTTAGGTTCCCCCTCTCGCTGTCTCTCTCTCTCTGTCAAATAAATAAATAAAATCTTTAAAAAAATATTCTAAGGAAAATAGAACTGTGCTTAGAATATGCTAAGGCCCTGAGAAGTGCTTAGAAAAGCAGCGGGCTCATAAGGAAGTAGTCAGCCCCGTGAGCTAGGACTATCATTCCTGTGTGGTAAGGGAATAGTCGTCCTCCACTGGGAGAAGGAAGCGCTCCATTCTTTTTGGCCAAAGGGCTGTGAGTGGGACTCATGTCCACAAGTTTAATGACTGCTAAGGGGCTGAGGGGCTGTAACAGAAGCAAAATTTACCAAAGTGTTAAAACTCAGTTAAAACAAGTCCTTTTTCCCCAACAATGCCATTGCCCTTATTTCAACAGTCACGGCAAGGAGATGAAGTAAAAATTCTCGTGAATATTTCTCTGGAGCACGAATGAAGGACTTCAGCTCCGTCTGGATCCTGGAGTGAATCAAGCCAAGTCACCATGTTCCTGCAGGCTTTTTTCACAGGAGCACAACAAAGAGTTTTATTTGTGGAGACAGGACTGAATTTGACGCATTTCAACCTTTTCTAAAGCCCTCTCTTTATGGGTCAGCTAGAGATGCTGTTAAATTTTAAGGGAGCCAAACAGAGGCAGAAAGAATTTGCCAGAGGAGAAACCCTGACATGTTTCCCTTCTGCTGCTAGAGACGGAGTTCACAGGAGGGAGTAGGGCCCCAACCACTGGGGTGGCCAGCACCAGGGCAATGGCTGTGTAACGCCCCCACCCAGCACCTTCTGGGGGCCTGGTAGCTCATTGTGGTGAGTCTGGACAACTCCACGAAGTTGACGTTATTATCTGCATTGTACCAAGGAAGAAAGCAGAGCTCAGAGCAGATGTCTAAGTTGCCAGTGGTCCCTCAGCCAGGACCTGGACCCAATCTGACTCCACCCTCTTTCTGTTACTTTCATCTGCCGGCATAAAAAGAAGTAATCAGAGGCAAAGACTCCCCTGATGCTGTTGCTAAGGTAAATGGCAGTAAGGCTGTCTTTTGCTCTGGCAGTTTCAAATAGAACTTACTGGCTGCATTGGCATTAAAAGATATTGGACACAGCCCTCTTTCTAGCGAAGTTTCCCATCTGGTCCAACACAAGTTTGCCATTCATGTGAAGCACTTCTCCTCTGAAAGACTGAAAACATGACTTGGTTCAGTGGTGGGAGTGGGGGTGGGGAGAACACTGCATGTTTGTTTTAAAATGGTAATTAAAAGTTAGTGAAAAATATATAAGTGAATTCTGCATTTTCTAGCATATTTATAAGATTATTGCTCATTGTAAAGAGCTATTATAAAATAACCTAAATGACAAGAATGCAGCAAGTTCAGAAATCTGGATGGGTTAGGGAGAACTAGATTCTTCCCATCCCCTCTTCCTCTCAAAAAGCAAAAGAAAAGAAAAGAAAAGAAAAATGAGCGCACCTGGGTGGCTCAGTTGGTTAAGCGTCTGCCTTTGGCTCAGGTCATGATCTTAGGGTCCTGAGACCACGCCCCACTTTTGGGCTCTCTGCTCAGCAGGGAGCCTGCTTCTCCTTCCCTCTTTGCCCCTCCCTCTTGCTGTCAAATAAATAGAATCTTTAAAAAAAAAAAACAGATGAGGTTTACAGATTATTGGTATTTTTAATCATTTATTCACTTAAGTCCAGAGTCCGATTGCATATTTAAATTTCAAAGATCACCAATTACCATATTTTAACAAAAACATTCTCAGATTTGCTAAGAGTAAGCTCCCACAAAAGGTCCTAGTGCTTCTTATATAATGAATGCAACAAAAGACTCCTTACATAAACTTAAAACAATAGCTTTCATAAATTATTTTGGCTGAACTGTGACTTAGAATAATCTGTGATTCTAATCATTGTTTTGGAGTTAACAGCTTTGGTTCTTTGACAACTCAAGCATGATGCTTACCAATGTTAATGAATCCATAAGCCCATAAATTTAATATCATATACCTGGTTAGACAGGCATAGCTTGCTTTCAGATTTTGTGGGTTTTTGTTTTGTTTTTACAAATTGAAGGGCTGTGACAATTCTGTGTCAAACAAGTCGATCAATACCACTTTCCCAACAGCACTGGCTCACTTTGTGTCTCGGTCACATTTTGGGAACCCTCACAATCTTTCAGAGTTTGTCATTATTATTATATTTGTTAACACGATCTGCGATCAAGGCTCTTTGATGTTACTACTGTAATTGTTTGGACCCATATAAGACGGCAAACTTAATCTGTGTGTTCTAACTCCTCCTCCGATTGGCCCTTCCTCTACCTCTCTCCCTCTCTTTGGGCCTCCCTATGATCTGCAACACAGCAATATTGAAATTAGGACGACTAATAACTCTACAATGACCTCTAAGTGAAGGGAAAGTCACATGTCTCTCACTTTATATCAAAAACTAGATTAAGCTGAGTGAGGAAGGCACGTCGAAAGCCAAGACAGGCCAAAAGTTAGGCCTCTTTTGCCAGTTAGCCAAGTTGTGAACGCCAAGAAAAGTCCTTGAAGGAAATTAAAAGTACTCCTCCAGTGAACTCACAAATGATAAGAAAGCAAAACACTGCTGATGAAAGGAGAGTTTTAGTGGTCTGGATAGAAGATCAAAGCCATTCCCTTCAGCCAAAACCTAATCCCTTAACTCTCTTCCATTCTGTGAAGGCTAAGAGAGGTGAGGACCACAGAAGAAAAGCTGGAAGCTGGCAGAGGCTGGTTCATGAGGTTTAGGGAAAGAAACCATCTCCACAACACCAAAGTGCAAGGCAAGGCAGCAAGTGCTGATGTAGAAGCCACAGCAAGTTATCCAGAAGAGCACGCTACAATAATGAGGATGGCTACCCTAACCCACAAAAAACCAGCCTTCTATTGGAAGAAGGTGCCATGTACGACTCTCATAGCTAGAGTCCTCACTTCAAAGGCAGATTTTCTTATTAGGGGCTAATTCAGCTGTTGACCTGAAGTTGATGCCAATGTTCATTTACCATTCTGAAAAATCCCGGGACCCTTAAAAATTATGCAAAATCCACTCTACCTGTGCTCTGTACATGGAATAACAAAAGCCTGGATGATAACACATCTGTTTACAGCATGGTTTACTGAATACTTCAAACCCAGAGTTGAGATCTACTGCTCAGAAACAAAAATTCCTTTCAAAACGTTCCTGCTTGTTGACAATGCACCCGTTCCCCCAAGAGCTCTGATGGAGATGGACAATGAGATGAATGTCGTTTCCATGCCTGCTGACACAACATCCTCTCTGTAGCCTGGGATTAAGATGTAATTTCAAATTTCAAGTCTTGTTATTTAACAAATACATTTCATAAGGGTATAGCTGCCATAGATAGTGATTGCTCTGATGGATCAGGGCAAAGTGAGTTGAAAACCTTCTGGAAAGGATTCACCATTCTATATCCCACTAGGAACATGTGGGATGCATGGGATGAGATCAAAATACCAACATTAACAGCAGTATGGAAGTAGTTGGCAAGACACCTAGAATTAGAAGTGGAGCCTGAAGATGGGAGTGAATTGTTGTAATCTCATGATAAATCTTGGATGGATAAGGAGTTGCTTCCCACAGATGAGCAAAGAAGGTGATTTCCTGAGATAGAATCTACCCCTGGTGAAGATGCTGTGAATATCAATGAAATGATAATGAAAGATTTAGAATATTCTATAAACTTAGATGACAAAGCAGCAGTGGGTTTGGGAGGATTGAATACAGTTGGTTTTTTTAAAATATTATATTTATTTATTTGACAGAGAGAGATCACAAGTAGGCAGAGAGGCAGGCAGAGAGAAGGGGAAACAGGTTCTCCGCTGAGCAGAGAGCCCGATGTGGGGCTTGATCCCAGGACCCCGGGATCATGACCTGAGCCGAAGGCAGAGGCTTTAACCCACTGAGCCACCCAGGCGCCCCTGAATGCAGTTTTGAAAGAAGTTCTACTATGGGTAAAATGCTATCAAGTAGAATTTCAATATCAAATATCTGCATACTATAGAGAAATCCTTCATGAAAGGAAATCCTTCATGAAAGGCAAATTTTATTGTCTAACTTTAAGAAATTGCCACAGCCACCAACCTCGGCAACCACCTCCCGATCCATCTGCAGCCAGCAACACCGAGGCGAGAGCTGCTACCAGCAAAAAGATTATGACTTGCTGAAAGTTCAGAGGATGGTTAGCAATATAAGCAAAAAGTATTTTTAATTAAGTTACATACATAGTTATTTTAGACATAATGCTAGTGGATACTTAACAGACTATAGAGTATATGTATATATATATACACACTTATACATATATTTATATATTATAAATAGTATAAATAGAATATAGTATAAATATAACTTTCATATGCACTGGAAAACCAAAAAAAATCATTTGACTCATTTTAATGTAATATTCACCTTATGGCAATATTTGCTTTACAGTGGTGGACTGAAACAGAACACATATTTCTAAGGTATGCCTGTTATTCTTTCAAGTGAGTGAAATGAACTGATCTCTTCTTTTCCCTACACAAGGCTGGGCAGTAATTTCACCTGATGTTTCTTTCTGTTTCTCACCATTGCCTATAAGTAATTCAGCTATGGCAATTCCAGATCCTTGTGCCTTTTCTAGGTCCTTCATCTTCAGCTCTGCTGAGTGTCAGAATGCATAGAAGGAGGCCCTAACATCCCACCAGTCTAGACAACTGGTCCTGGCTAATGAGAAAAAGAAGCAGATAGAATATTCTTATTTGGTCTCATTGGTCTAAATATTTGGCTCCCACGGGTCTCAACTCCACTACTAACTCATTGTACAAACTTACTGCTAATAACACCTACCATGCATTGGATGTTAACTGTGCCAGCCACTGTCAGAATAAACCGTCTAGCTATAGGGGAGGGGGAAGAGGGTAGAAAACTTGAGTAGCCATAATATTAGGCTGCTCTTCGGGGCACTTGGGTGGCTCAGTCGGTTGGGCATCTGTCTTCGACACAGGTCATGATCCCCAGGATCTTGGGATCGAATTCCCGCATCAGGTTCCCTGCTCAGTGGGAGCCTGCTTCCCCCTCTCCCACTGCCTGCTGTTCTGCTTACTTGTGCGCACGCTCGCTCTCTCTCTGTCAAATAAATAAATAAAATCTTCAAAAAAAAAATTAGGCTGCTTCTCAGTAGTCACTGGGCCAACTTCATGTATGGTTATTCTGTGCTACAAACTATGGTGAGGAGCTTTGTGTCTATTTTTTAAATCTCATTTAATCCTCAGAATAAAAATATGATGTGTATATGATCATTTCCATTTTACTGAGGAAAAAACCAACATTCAGAATAAGCATCTTAGCCTTTCTTTATATATAGTTTTACTTATTGTGATACGTTCCTTTAAAAAAAATTATTTAAGAGAGAGATGGGTGGGGGGAGGATGTGCAGAGGGAGAGAGAGGAGACTCTCCAGCAGACTCCCTGACAAGCACGAGCCCAATGCAGTCCTCGATCCCACAACCCTGAGGTCATGACCTGGACCTAATCGAGACTCAGACATTCAACTGACTGAGGTGCCCCAATCTTGAGATGTTCTTAACTATCGTTTGTCCCTTGCATCTGTGCCACTGCATTTGTCCACAAGGCGAGGTCCACAAAGTCCCGTTCAGACTTCTAAGCCTATCTCCCAAGTGGCAGCTGGTAGCCACGGTGTCAAGGCCCCACGATTCTACCGCCCCCTACTTTTGGTTTTTCTGTCTTGTTTATAGCAGTCACAATAGTAACTGAAATTTTGATAGCACATGAAGAAGCATGTCAGAACACTTCACAGCTCTCCTTGTGACAATGCTGTGAAGGAGGAAGGACAGTTATTCTGCTCCAAGAGATACAGGTTCTTGGGTTTAGCTGAGGTAGTGGAGATTGCCAGAGGTCAGGCATCTTGCAGGAGGCAGAAACGAGACTCTAACACGGGCCTTCTCCCTTCAAATTCCAGGCTCTTCCTGATAAACTGTGCTGCTTCACTTGGCTTCATAGAAGCTCATTAAATGCATCACTCGGAAATCTATACTCGTAGCCCTTACCTATTTCCCAGATTCAACTACAACGTAGCTCTCCCTGTGCAGGGCATCTTCCTCTGAATGTCCTAGCTGAAGGCCTTCTTCTATTGTTTTCTTCACGATGTCTACAATAGGCTCCCGCATGAAGTTGACAGGGAGTAACAAGTTTTGAATAAAAGAAAGATTTTAAAGAAAAAAGAAGAAAAGGTAAAATAACGGAACGGAGCGATGTCGCAGGAACCGGGCGAGCGCAGGTACGGGGAGATAGCAAGCTCTCCTCCCCTGCTCCCAGATGAGTGTTGTGGGTGCCAGTGCTGCCCCGACCGGGGAACAGGGGTGGGAGTCAGCCATGTCCTCCAGGCAGCTCGCGTGATAAAGGGCCCGCCTCGGGCCAGCTGCAGGGAGGGGGAGCAGCACCAGCCTGAGCAGCACCTCCAGACATTCTGGAGGCTCCAAAACTGGAGTAAAGCTTAGTTCTTAAGATTCCATGAGAACATATACTGGAAGAGAAGCCTGAACATAAACACATTGCTTTCATTGTCCTGTGGTACCCACAGCAGTAGGAATGTTTACCAGCAACGTGACCCTGCTCGCCTGAAAGTTCTGGACCAAACACCTTAAATTTCCTGAATCTCAGTTTCCTCACCCATTCAATGGGCATAATAAAATATTCCTCAGAGACCTGGTAGGATGCTGCTAAGTGAGGCCCTGTAGGATGCTAAATAAGTATTAGCTATTATTATAGTCATGAGCTTTAGTCTTCTTGCCATGGAATGGTTGCAAGTTAGAAACCTTCATAATTGAATATTGGCAATGCAATCTTCCCTAATGCCATGTTTCATTTGGAAGATCTAAGGATGACAAGCCTGCCCAAAGCAGCTAATGACATGATCATGGCTGACAGCGTGTATGGGGAATGCTGCTGAGAGATCCTGGCACAGATGAGCCAAGAAGTCCAATGACCTGACTTGTAAGTTGCTAAGGAACTTGGGGATCTGGGAAAGGGTATGCTTCCGGATAAGCCTTCATAAACAATTCCCCAGAAGAAAGAGCTCCTTATTTTATAGAATATGTGTGAGAGTTCGGGGAATCTACTCCCTACCCTTACTCCTGTACCACAATTTCCCCGCCATGCACAGAAAGCTGATTGCATCAATTCCAGAGCAGTTTGCAAAGTAGATGAAAGGTTTGGCATTCCTGAGTAATAAGAAGTCAAGGGCTGCATTATGAAGTGATACTTGACACTTAACAGGTTTTTCTTTTTTATAAAGATGCTCTCATTTATAGGATTTGAAAAGACTCTTGATATTTCCCCATGGGTAGGTTCGGGGCTTTATATGTGGCATTCGTCAAAATGTTTGCACTTAATGTGTGCAGTTTGCAGAAAGAAAAGCAAATAGGAGGCAATGCTACAGTAGAAGTGGGGAGGGCAGACCTGATTCCAAAGAGAGAATTAGAACTTAGTGGATAGGAACGCTAACAAATGGGCATCCTTTGCACGTGCTCGCTCGGCAGGTGCTGCAGAGGCTGAATTTAACAGCTGCAAGGTCAAATGCATCTCTAAGGCACTCTCCTTAATGACACCTGTATCTGAGAAAACCGGATGTTAAATATTTATCTTAGGTAATGACAATAAGCACTCATTAAAATTTACATTAATCGATTCCTTTTGTTATAGAAATCAAACCATTTACCAGAGTCAACAAAGTGACCCCCACCAGGTCATATCAACCAATGCTTTGACTCTGAAAAGCCTTCAGATGAATGGAGAGCCAATCTCCTTCTCAAGGACCTTTAAAAGGGTGTGTGGGGGGGGTTAGTTACAGTTTTCCATTTCCCAAGGCTAGAGCTAGAAAATTATTTTATAGAAGCTAAATCTCCCCTACTGGGAAAGCAGTCTTTTCCACATAGACATAAGAATGGGATGTGTTATTCTTATAGAGGATGCCTTCTTCTGAGGTGCCTGCTCTGGTCCTGTCAGAAAAAAACACCCGAGATCGCCACTGGACCTTCCATTAAGTAGGGTGAAATTGCTCTATGAGAGTTTTGCATAGAATCACAGCAACACAGAACTTTGGAGCTAAGAAGAACCTTCATGTTATATGGATCCCCTCAGCCTGACCCATCCTAACACAGGGACAGTCTTAGGCAAACCAATGCGGTTCATTGTCTTATCCCCCAGTCAGTTTCAAACTATCAGCATGTCTACTTAGCTCAACCTCGTAAATGTGCTCCGAATCTTATGTCTTCTCTCCAGCTCCACTGCCACCACCTGGTTCAAGCTATTTGCTAGCTTTGCCTATCAATAACTCCCTAATAATGTTTCCCTGCTTTCATACCTGTCCCCCTAAAATCTCTTCTGTACACACCATCAAGAATAATCTCTTCAATAAAGGAATCAAATCACACCGATATCATCCTTAAAATATTTCAGTGGCTTCCTTTGGCAAATGGAATAACATAGATATATTTTACCAAGGCAAAAACCAGAGTTGGCTCCTCATTGCTATTTCCCCACAGCCAACTTAGGCTGTTCTTGCTGAAAAATCCAAACGAAATAAAAAATATATTCACATACCTTAGGGGGTAATGAAGATGAAACAACAATGGATTTGCTGCTCTAAATCTTTCTACTTGATATGGCAAATTTCAGAAGAGGATGTCATATGGTAGGTTCTCCATTTGGGGGAGGCACTTTCAAAATAAGAGCTCATGTTAGGTCTAGGGAAGATTTCAAAGCTTATAGCAAATATAATATCCTAAAAGAATAGCAAACAGGTCCACAAATTCCTGATACAATAAGTGAGACTTCTGGAATTGCTTATACATATTTTCTAGAAATGGTCCAGTTACAGCTTTCACAGTGACTCTCTAAATCACCACCATGAGTGAACAGAAGTGGGAATAGGCTCCTGCTTCAAAAGCTAATTGTAGCAGCCAACTTTGAACTCAGTGAGAGTAATCAAATACTTTGACACTAAAGGTTTTGCTTGTGAACAGTATCCCACGCACTATTAGTTTAAAGAATATTAGATCCAAAGTAACTGAGGCACAGAAAAACACAGTACCACTACCTTTTTAAAGTCACACACACACACACTGGTAAGAAGCAGAGCCAGACCTAACCCCCAAAGCTCCAAGGTTTTTATGCACTAACTTCCCCTTTGCTTCAGTCTAGTTAAGGCAACAAGGGGAGGATCCAAAGTGTGGTGCCCGCCAGTGAGAATCTAGACCAACAGTTATCAAAGTAGGAAGGGGAAGAAGAAAGCACTGGCTATATCAAAACAACTGATCCTGTCTACCACCAGAAGGCTTCAACCCTAAAGCGACTCAATGAGAGTAAAGGAAATCGTGATAAAATTAACAACACATGAAAGACACTGTTAGGAGGAAAAAACAAACCACAGGATGGGACAGAACATTTGTAAAACACATATCTGATAAAAAAAAAAAAAAAGACTTGTGTCCAAAATATGTAAAGAATTCTTAAAACTCAACAATAAAAAAACAACGCTGTTAAAAATGGATGAAAGATCTGAATAGTCATCTCAGGAAGGTATACAGGTAGCAAAAAGCATATAAAAAGATGCTCGACATCATTTGTCACCAAAAGTCGCAAAATAAACAATAATAAGACATCACCATACACCTGTTAGGATGGCTAAGTCCAGAAAACGGGCACACCAAATGCTGGCAAGGATGCCAAGCCACAGGAACTCTCCTTCATCGCTGCTGGGAATGCAAACTGGTACGGCCACTTTGGAAGACAGGTTGGCAGCTTCTTACAAAGTAAACATGGTCTTACTATACAACCCAGTATTCACACTCTTGGGTATTTACCCAACTGAGTTGAAACTTTATCTCCAAAAACACGTGCACATGAGTATTACTTAGAGGTACGTTAGTCATCATTGCCCAACTGGAAGCAACCAAGATGTCCTTTAGTAGGAGAATGGACAAACTGTGACACATCCACTCAATGGAATATTATTCACTGAAAAGAGAAACAAGCTGCCAAGTCACAAAAAGATATGGAGGAATCACGAGCGCATACTGCCACTCGAGAGAAGCCAGTATGAAAACGCGATCTACCGTGCGCTTCTAACTATATAACCTTCTGGAAAAGGCAAAACTATAGACACAGTGAGAAGATCACCGACTGTCAGGGGTTCAGAGGGAGGACGACAGGGATGAAGCACAGGGCATGTTTAGGGCATGTTTAGGGTGGTGAACCTATTCTGTATGGTACGATAATGCTGGCTATAGGACCCTATGAGCCTGTCAAAACCCGCTGAAATTCACACCACCAAAAGAGAACCTCAGTACACACATGTTAAAAAAATCATTTAGGAGATCAGAGATTGACAACAATGACAAGAGGATCTGATTGTATTACAAACACATGAAACGACTTCATTGAAGAGAGTGAGGAAAAGATGTTAAATGACATAACTTGGAAATGAATGAAGTCTGTCAGACTAAAAGCAGGATGAACTGCACATAGCACTGTGCTCCAGTTCATTAAGTGGTTTCTCCACACTAAGCTGATTCATTCGCTTCAGGTATCGGTCAACAATTCCGATTCTGCCAAACACAACTGGACTGAAGACTGAAGACGTAGCCCGGAACTGAGCCATTAAGTCAATGGATGGTGGGTGGTGGAGGCGGGTTTTGCACAGTGGGAGTGACATGTACAGATAAGCAAAGGGAGAGCCTAGGAAGATCCAAGTGGTAATGCATTTGTAGACACCAAGAAGCACTTATGTTTAACTTAAACATAAATTATTAGATTTATATTACTAGATTTATTATATAGATATAATATAGTAGATATAATATAATATAGATTATATTATTAGATTTAAATATTAACATAAACATAGATTATTATATACGGAATATAGGCATATGTACATTTAAAGGTTAGTAAACACACACACTTTTTTTTTTTTTGCTCTGTCCGTCTGTATAAAGGACCTGAAATGAGCAAATGCCAGTAGCAACAAGAAAACCAGCACCTAGAAGTTGGGTTTCTTACACCAATAAATGACGGATTCTAGGACTAGGGCAGGGAATATACGAGATGAGTATGGAGCACCTGCCAGTGCCAGGAAATATGGGGGTGTTAGGAAAAGAAATGATGGAGCCATGTCAAACAGATACAGGAACCAACAGAAAGAGCTCCCAGTGGCCAAAGCTGGAACTATTATGAGCAAGAAAATAAAGTGACATTAGATTGTAATTCAAAGTATAAAATGAATATCCAGGAGTCCATACATAGTAAATAAATGACTGAATAAATTAATAACTGGGGGGAAAAGACAAATCTCTCATGCAGAAGACTGCCAAATAATTTATATAGCTATTCTATCCTCAAGGAGGTAGGATGTAACCCCCCCACATACAGTGTAGGCTATGTGTACTAGCTTCCCTTCAAAGAGAATGGTGTGGAAAGGGGGGTAGAAAACAAGCTTACTGTGGAAAGAAACTGATAAACACTCCATCAGCCAGGTAATCAAGGTCAGCACCAAGAGTCATAAATCACATTGGTAGTATGTACCCTTGATATAATGTGATGAAAATGGTACTTCATCTCTGGGATTTCCCTCCCCAAAACCCAGAACCCCAGCCTTATCATGAGAAAAACTTCAACCGAATTCTAATAGAGCATTCTACAGCATACCTGACAAGTACTCCTCAAAATTGTCAAGGTCATCAAACACAAAGTAAGTCTGAGAAACTGTCACAGCCTAGAGGAGCCAAAGGAGACATGACAACCCAATTTAACATGGTATTCTAGACGGAACCCTGGCACAGAGAGAGGACATTAGTTTAAACCCAAGACAGTTTGAATAAACTATGGAAATTAGTTAATAATAATGTGTCAATACAGTTCATTAATTGTAACACATAGACCAGACTACCTAAAATGGGAATAAGAGGGAAAGCTGTGATGGGGAGAGAAGTCGTAAGGGAAGCCTGTACTATCTGCTCAATTTGTTTTATAATTCTAAAACTCTTCTAAAAAATAAAGCTTACTGATAAAAAGAAATCAACAACACTAATTTGTGTTCTAATACATTATTTTTTAGCACCTTTACAAATAAAGCAACAAGATTTTGTTGGCTGCCTCAAGCTCCTTCTGGTGTCCTATAAAGAGAAGGTCACGGGAGAACCTTGCTCACCAGTTTTTCTGATGTCAACAGGATTTCTAATTACAGCAAGATACCACCCCAAACAGGGCATTATGAAGAATTTTGGACTGTTAAAGCAGGTAGAGGTTATAAGTTGATTCTTTTTTTTTTTAAGATTTTATTTATTTATTTGACAGAGAGAGAGATCACAAGTAGGTAGAGAGGCAGGCGGGGGCCGGGGGGCGGGGGGGGGGAAGCAGACTCCCTGCTGAGCAGAGAACCCAATGCAGGGCTCAATCCCAGGACGCTGGGATCATGACCTGAGCCGAAGGCAGAAGCTTAACCCACTGACCCACCCAGGAGCCCCTGTAAGTTGATTCTTACATGTGGATATAGATATTTGAAATATTTCCCTGGTTACAGCTGTTTAAATTACCAGGTAAAGCCAAGTACAAACCACCGTACTTCCCTGCAAACGGTCTGGGGTTCTTGGTCCTATTGTCCATGGGTTACTGCCATACTTTTTGTGCCAGTTTCATATGGAGATTCAAGTAAATAATTAGAAGAGGATATTCCCCCTTTGTTTCAATAGCACTGCTTTGAAACCACCGAAGTCAATATATATGAACAACAGAATATCATAGTGTTGTCTGTAGAGAAATTGTAATCTCCCTTTTTAAAAAAGATTTTACTTATTTATTTTGGAGGGGGATAGGGACAGAGGGGAGGGAGAGAGAGATTCTGGAGCATGGAGCCCAACATGGGGCTTGATCCCAAGACCCTGAGATCATGATCTGAGCCAAAATCTAGAACTGACACTCAACCAACTGAGCCACACAGATGCCCCTAATCTCCCTTTTTCCAGTACATTTTTATGACCAATTCCCCATCAGCAATGTCTCTCTCACCCCAACATACACAAACACACATGTACACACACAATCAGTTTTTTATCTCTCTCATAACCAAGAATCACCTGTCACCTTTATCTTAAACAGAAAGGTCAACATCCTTCAGAAGTTGGTATAATATTATTTTAGAAATAGAAAAAAAGTAATGGTTTAAGATTATGACACAACCATTCAATGGAATGCTATATAGCCTTCTTAAAACAAATACACTAACATGGAAAAATATCTAAGTTTAAAAAAATTGCAAAGTACCACATAATTTGATTTTTATTAAGAAATGTCATACGTGGGGTGCCTGGGTGGCTCAGTGGGTTAAGCCTCTGCCTTCAGCTCGGGTCATGATCCCAGGGTCCTAGGATCGAGCCCCGCATTGGGCTCCCTGCTCGGTGGGGAGCCTGCTTCCCCGCACCCCCACCCCTCGTCTCTCTGCCTACTTGTGATCTCTGTCTGTCAAATAAATAAATAAAATCTTTAAAAAAAAAAAAGAAATGCAGGGGCACCTGGGTGGCTCAGTGGGTTAAAGCCTCTGCCTTCGGCTCGGGTCATGATCCCAGGGTCCTGGGATAGAGCCCCGCATCGGGCTCTCTGCTCAGTGGGGAGTCTGCTTCCCCCTCTCTCTCTGCCTGCCTCTCTGCTTCCTTGTGACCTCTCTCTCTCTGTCAAATAAATAAATAAAAATCTTAAAAAAAAAAAAAAGAAAAGAAATGTCATACATTAACATATTCAGAGGAAACTCTGGAGAAATGTACTCTAAATTGCTCTAGAGAGGCATGGTGTGATAAAGGATTTTTTACTCTCATGTATGGATTTCTGTAATGTTTAAACTTTTATAAACAGCAGATTAATTTCATAATTTGAATATTTTTTGATATTAAAAAATGTCTGTGTATCTCCTCTTGACTATCATGTGACCGGATGCAACGAGGTGCTGGCAGTTCAGGGCTGAGCTATGTCCCCTCTCCCTTCAAGGGCTGCCAGGACCCAGGCTGGGCCCATGCACGACAGAGAATGAATCTGAGACTGTCTCCGTAGCCCCACGGGTGAACTTAGGCTACACGCTACCTTCTCCTGTGCTCAATCCGTACCTAACACTGTGTCATAAAAACACACTTTTCCAAGAACTGTAGGACTTTCAAGCTGTGAAGAACCTTCGAAGCACCTCACTCAACCATCTCGTCGTAGAAATGCTGGACTAAATCCTCCCTAGCAGTTATGTAGGGCCTGGTTAGACAAAGAGGACACACTACCTCATGACAACCATTATATTCCTCAGAGTTTTTGGATATATCCAAAAGAAATTCTAAATGCCGCTTGAAATTATAGAACAGCCATTCAATGATATCCCAAACAGCCATTCTAATGCTGTACCTAGCACCGTGCACGACATACGGCGGTTACTCAATCGTTGAGTGTGTGAACTGATTGCTCTGAGTAGGGAGGTGACAAGTCTGCTCTGTTCTTCTTTTACCTGAGTTTGTGTCCCCTATTTTGGCCATGACATCACACAGTTACTTCATACTGAACTCGTAAAAAAGCAATGGACTCAAAACCAAGAAACATGAATCCTGTTTCTGGTTGTGCTGTTTATTAGCTGTGCAAATTTGGGAAAATCATTTCACAACTGTGAACTCCTCTTTCCTACCAGCAAAATGTGGGGGGAAAGAGGATGGTAGATGGCAGCAATAAAATTCTGAAAATAAGCAAGGGCAGCAAGACTTCTGCCATCCCATGAGTATTCGTGCCTAAGCCCAGGGCTTTTCAATTTTACTTATTATATAGGACTCTTATGTTTTGGTCTCTTATTTTATATATTAATCCACACTTCCTTCCTCCCCACCACTTCAGCTTTCTAGTGGCTGGAGATTTAATAAAGCAATTGAAAGCAGAATGAACTGAGAGTAGATATTTTTTGTCCAACAGAAGCAATCTTTAAAATGTTCATATTGTTATATTCATGAAGAGTTTTTTCACCCAGGGTGCCTGGTGGCTCAGCCGGTTAAGCATCTGACTACTGATTTTGGCTCAGATACTGACCTCAGGGTCCTGGGATTGTACCAGTACTGCTCTGCACTCAGCAGGGAGCCCGCTGGAGATTCCCACCCCCCAACCCTGCACGTGCTCTCTCTCTCTCAAATAAATAAATCTTTTTTAAAAAGTGTTTTTTGACTTAGAACCACTCTTTAAAGTTAGAGTGGAATAGAAATATTTAAGAAACGTTTTGAAGGCAGTAGTCTTGAGAACCACCCAGAAAAAACACTCTGCCTGAGAAAATAAACACTTTTTTTTTTTCCTATATGAACAGGCTGATTCCAGAACTTCTTTTGGGAGGAAAAAAAGTATTTTGTCTGCTAAGAACTAATATATAACACACGCAAATGAGCTGAAAGCTTTACTGGGAAACACTGGCCTGTGTGGATACAGCTGTGGGAGGGTCTATTTTCCTAATTTTATCCTTAAACTGTCAAGTGGTTAATACAGGGGAATATTTTCTGGGAAGAAATGACTTTTTGTTACTCAATTCAATGTTACCAAAACACATTTGTTCAACCGTTGGGTGGGTTATGGTCCCAGGTACAAGATGTTTTGTGAAGCCAACAGAGTTTTCTTTTTCAATGTGGGGTCACATGATGGACTGGAGCCTCACCTTCGGGGAGAGCAAAGAGTTTCATTCTCTGGCTCACAGACATGTAACTTCTTATTACTCTGCAGTAATACTGCTTTGCAAACAGCGAAAACAAAAATTGCAGCAAGTGAATGCAGAGTTTTGAATTTAAGCTTACAACAGCAGTTCAGGGTTTCTCCTTTGGCAGAGAATTTTCTGAATTTTTTAAAATAAGATTGCCAGGGGCACCTGGGTGGCTCAGGGGGTTAACTCTCTGCCTTCAGCTCAGATCCTGATCCCAGGACCCTGGAATCTAGCCCCGCATCGGGCTCTCTGCTCAGCAGGGAGCCTGCTTCCCTTCTTCTCTCTCTGCCTGCCTCTCTGCCTACTTGTGATCTCTCTGTCAAATAAATAAATAAAAATCTTTAAAAAAGAAAAAAATAAATAAATTAAGATTGCCAGAAGCTGCCCTATTTGGAGGCCCTAACCTTTCTCCATTTTACTAATAATTTCTCCAAAGCCAGAGAGATCAAGAATTCCTACTACAGGGGTGCCTGGGTATCTCAGTCAGTTGAGCATCCGACTCTTAATTTCAGCTCAGATCGTGCTCTCGGGGTCATGGAATTGAGCCCTGCATCAAGTTCCACACTTAGGGGAGTCAGCTTCTCTCCCTCCACCCCTCTCTTCGTGCACTCTCGCTCTCTCTAATAAATAATTAAATCTTGGGGTACCAGGTGGGAGCTCAGTCTTTAAGGATCTGCCTTCGGCTCAGATCATGATCCCAGAGTCCTGGGATCGACCCCGCGGGGCTGGGCTCCCTGCTCCATGGAGAGCTTCCTCCTCCCTCTCCCACTCCCCCTGCTTGTGTTCCCACTCTTGCTGTGTCTCTCTCTCTTTCTGTCAAATAAATAAATAAAATATTTAAAACAAACAAAAAAAGAAACTTTCCTTCTTCTTCAAGAAAAAAATAAATAAATCTTTAAAAAAAATAAGAATCAACTACTACAGAGGGAAAATGCAAATACCCAAGACATCTCTCTGGATCACTAAGTAATCAAGCTATCTTGAACTGGGCTAAATAATCAGAGACTGAAACAAAAGCCTACTTCCATTCCTGGAATGGATCACCTCCCACTTTATTCTTACCTTACTTCACCTGAAAAATGGAATCAAAACAATGGGAACTGAGTATAATAATGCATGGCAAATTATTTTGAAAATATCAAGACGTGCAGATAGGAAATAATACTAAAGGAAAAGAAATGTTTCTCCACGGATAGAAACAATCTCTTTCTCTGAGACAGTGAAAAATAGGCAAGCCTGATCACAAATCACTCTGAAGATGGAAAGGGCTGGAAAATTCAAAAGATTCAAAAGATGGTAAAGTGAGAGCATCTAGAAAGTCAAATGAGGGGTTGAGGGAAGCACAAAATAGTGACAAAACACCCAAAATAAATGCTCTTGTGTGATACAGCAGGAGGTTCCACAAAGGAGACAGTACAAAGAGAAACACAAGGGGGGCAGGGTTTGTTAGACTGTAAAAGAGAAAATGAATAAGAGATAAAGGTTTTTATTTTGCATTTGACAGCAAAGGGCAGGTTAGGGAAACTGGGACCTTGGGCTGGGGGAGCAAAGAGCCACCCCCATGCTTTTAAGGAACTCATAACTTTCAGAGGGCCTGTGGGAACAGATTCTCTTTACTTACACTATGACGATGCTGCAAAATATTGTACTCTTATCAAAAACAGCTCTATATATTAGCTGGTGGCTGCTTTTTGGTGGTGAGAAGATAAAAAAATCATGCTCCCTCATTCCAATTTCCCATTTCAATTATCAAAAAGAGCTGTGCTGTGGATGTTCATTTCTGACTCGGTTTACTGGAACAATTAAAAACAACCCACTCTGTTCAAAGCCTTATATTTACTTCTCCCCCTGTAGGATCCCATGAGATGAGGGACTGTAGCTAGATAAATTGTCCCAGATGGCATTTTGTCCTCCTATAATATTACCTATGAGGAGGGACCTAGGGGACAGAGTTTGAACAGAACTTCTGAGCCGTGAGTTAATATCAACAAGAAATGCACATTTCCTTTAGATTTTGAGATTAAGTCTCAGACTATGGCCATGAAATTTACAGTTGCTATTGCAAGGTGAACCAGAAATCTGAGGCATAAACTCAGGTACCTGGAGCAAATGTTAAAAAATAAATAAATAAAAATCATGCAGTTCTGAAGAGAGACTTCTTTGTTTCTGATTTTGAATTCTGGCAAAGGAAGCTTCTGAAAGCTGAAACTGATACAAATTGGCTTTAACTACATACAGTCAACAAGATCACTGGTGATATGGTGTGCATGAAACTAGAGACCTGCTTTCCTTGAAAATGATTTGTTAAACTATTGTACATCATGGAATTTCCACCTGTGAATACGTTTTCAGTCTTTAGTCAGTGGCTATCAGATCCTCAAACAGATGTGTAAAGGCAAATTGCCATGGAGAGCTGAGATCTCAGTATTAAGATATGAACACTAAACCCCAATTAAGCTGAGAAGAACACCCCTCAACTCTAAAATAGGCAGAGGAATTTCCTTTATGAGTGCAACATTCGTTACCTTGTATTTTTCCCACAAGTCAGAAAAATTGAGTTTTGAGGCCATGCAACAAATTGTTAGTTTTCTAAACCTCAAACTAGAGAAACTTGTAGCCAGAGGGGCCAGGAATCAGTGAAAGCTCCCTGCAGGACCACTGAGGTAGCATATGCCGCCCTTCCTAAATGCTGAATAATCCACTCCCCGCAGCTGTGGGGGCAGGACCTCCTGCTCCACTGGAAAGCAAGGTTCCTGCCCATCCATTCCCAAGCTGATTCTCTGACTTCCCCTGCTGAATCATTTATTTATCATGCTAAGGAGGGACGGTGCACCTGGTGCCAGGTGATTCATTAGACCTAAATTCTGCTTCCAGCCCTGCCACTAATTTGCTGTGTGGCTCTGGGTAGGTCATCCTGGGACCTCAGTTTCCTCCTCTGAAGAAGTATGACTCGGGTCTAAAAATGGCTTACAATCTCTTCATGCTCAAGATCTTTTTTTTTAAAGATTATATTTAAATTCTAGTTAGTTAACATACAACGTAATATTAGTTTCAGGTGTATAATATAGTGATCCAACACTTCCGTACATCACCCAGTCAGTGCTCATCACAAGTGCCCTCCTTAGTCCCCATCATCTACTTCAGCCATCCCCCCACCCACCTCTTCCCTGGTAACCATCAGTTTATTCTCTATAGTTAAGAGCTCTAGGGGTGCCTGGGTGGCTCAACTGGTTAAGCACCTGACTCTTGGTTTCAACTCAGGTTGTGATCCCAGGGTCTTGAGATCAAGCCCCTTGTTGGGCTCCAGGCACAGCACAGAATCTGCTTAGAACGGTCTCTCCCTCTCTCCCTCTGCCCTTCCTCACTGCCCACCCCCTCCCTGCCTCCCCGGGCTCTTGCTCTCACTTTCTCTCTCAAATAAATAAATAAATAAATAAATATTTTTTTTAAAAAGAGAGCTCTAATGTCTTTTTATTTTTTAAAATCCTTTTTGGATAGAAAGCTGTGACTAGTAAGATAGAGTTTCTGCCCTCCTACTCTGGGTACCACATTGAGGAAGTAAATTTCATGACTGGAGTCCTTTCTGCATGCTTGGGCTTCTAATATCAGCCTTTTCAATGGGTGTTCCACCAAAGAAGTGAGTTTTAATGACCTATGACATCCCCTCCCTGTGATAAATGAATTCCCTCCTATGCATCTAGATTGGTACTGGTTACATACAACCCTTAGAATTGAGCAAACAGCCACTCAGATCACTTTCCCGGTTGTGTGGTTTAGATGAGGAACCTCAGCTGAGAGAGGCTGTAAGGTATCACCCCAGAACTATCAGAGAATGTTAACACTAAAAGGGCTGAATAGATCATGCTTTTCCAGTGGTTCTCAAGGTGTGGTCCCCAGACCAGCAGCAGCATCTAGAAACCTGTTTGAATGCCAAGTCTCACTCCCCCTGGTCCCCTGAATCAGAAGGTCTGAGGATGGGCTCAGCATCTTGTTCAAAACCCACTCAGGTGATACTAACACACCCTAGGATTTGCAAACCACTGTTCTAGTCCTTAGACCTTCCTTTTCAGTGGAGGACTAGAGGAGGGCAGAAAAGTCTCTTGCCTAAGCTCATACCCCCAGTGCTTTGATTAGAACTCAGGTGTCATGGACTGAATTACTTCCTCCCTTCAAATTCATATGCTGAAGGCCAAACCCCCAATGTGACTTTATTTGGAGACAGGGCCTTAAAGAGGTAATTAAGTTTAAGGTCATAAGGGTAAGAACCTAAAATCCAACAGGACTACCATCGTTATAAGAAGAGGAAGAGGTACCAGGAACGTGTGCACAGGAAGGGGTCACATGAGGACACAGCAAGAAGGGGCCATCTGCAAGCCCGGGAGAGAGGCCTCACAGGAACCAAACCTGTCAACACCCTGATCTTGGACTTCTGGCTTCCAGAACTGTGAGAAGTAAATGGTTGCTATTTAAGCCACCCAATACATCACATCTTCTGATTCTCCAGCTGGGAATATTTTAATTTAATTAAATGATTTTGGAATTCTGAAACAAGCCTCCAACACTTGAAAAGAGAATGGAATCTCCAGGATGGCCGTTCTGTCAGCTCGAGCCCCGGGCTATGTATGTGCACAGTCAGATGCCGCCCAGAAGGTAAGTTCGCCATGTAGTGGTCTTGCTGTGGTGAAGGGGGAGCTGCGGCCCTTCATAATAAGGTTCAAAAGGGCTGCTAAGTCAGGAGAAGCTAAGGAAGACTGAGTAACACAGGGTAAGTGCTGTTTGTCTTTCCAGAAGAACCAGGCAGTGATACTGGGATGGGTCTCTAGGAAGGAGAGTGACCAAATGTCCTTTGGACAGGCCAACTCCAGAGAAAAGGGCCTCACACACACCTCAAGCTCAGCCTGTCCTCCTCCTTTCTCTTCTCCATCTGGCCACAAACCCTTCCTCCTCATGAGGAGCCCCATGGCTCAGGTAATGACACCTTTATCCCTCTGATTATGCTGCCTAGAACCCCCGAGTTCCCCTGCGACTTTCTTTTATTCCCTCATCTTCCATATCCGTCAGGCAGAGCCCAGTCCCGTCCGTTCTGCCTCTGAGGTAACTTTCATCTTCTGTCTCTCTTCTACCTGGCTGCCACCACTTTCAATGACACTTGTATTATCTCGTAGCTGGATTAAACCTGAAGGCTTGTAACTGGACCTCTGGTCACTGGCTTAACTCTTGGAATGCCCTCTCCAAAACATGGTCGTCAATCTTCCCTTCAAAACACCAATCTTAGACAAGGCTCTTCTGGGCTTCTCTGCCCTTCTTCCAGTCTGGCCCTTGGACACGCCCCAGCACCTCTACAGGCTGACCAGCAGCATGCCTCTCTAGTCCTGGATCCAGCCTGCTCCTTCAGCCCTCTGCGTTCCGGTGTGCAGAAATCTAACACCTTCTGGAAAATGCCGTGTGTGTGTGTGAAATGTCATGGATGATAACAACCCTCATATTCCCTCTACCAATATAGAAACAGAATGTTATTTTTTTAAAGACATTTATTTATTTATTTGAGAGAGAGCGCGCACAAGCTGGGGGGGGGCAGGGAGAGGAAGATAGAATGGTGAAGCAGACTCCCTGCTGAGCATAGAGCTGGATGACTCAGGGCTCCATCCCAGGACCCTGAGATCACCACCTGAGCTGAAATCAAGAGTCACCCGCTTAACCAACTGAGCCACCTAGGTGCCCCCAAACAGAATATTATTATTCTTAGGAAGGAAGCCATCTCCTCCCACCTCCCCTCCTCCAATTGGCAGAGGTAGCGGCCATCCTTGCTCTGCAGGATTTTCAGTCTCTTGTTTTCCTTTAGAGTTGTACTACCTGCGTATGTACTACCCATAAATAATATATTGTTTAGTTTTGCTTGTTTTTGCAAGAAACCAAATGTTTGTAGTTTTCAAGGACTTGCTTTCTTCACCATTCTCTTCACAACATTTACCCACATTGTTGCAGGTAAGCACACTTTTTCCATTCTATTGCGGATGGGCTGTTTCAAGCTGCTCAGTATTATGAACATGCTTGAACACGTGAGTTTCATGCACGAATTTTGAGGTTATATCTAGAGGAACTGCTGCTCCACAGGGTGTCTGGAAATTCAACTGTACCATGTCAACCGGCAATGCCTGGTTGTTCTCCAAAGTGTCTGTACCAATGGAAAGTCATGATGTATTAACATTTTCCTGTTGATAAATTCAGATATTTTTAAGATTCAGCACCTATATTCAAAAGTAAACTTGGTAATTTTTCTCTCTTAAATAATCTTTGATTGATTTGTCCTGGTCTTATATTAACTTGAGAGTGTTTCTTCTCTTTATACTCTTTTAAAAGACTTTGCAAGATTAGAATATTCAGTTATTTGATTCCTTGTAGTTGTAGAATTTGCCTACAAAAATTACTTAAACCCTGCGTTTTTGGAAGTCACTTTTTTTTTTTAAGATTGATTTATTTATTTTAGAAGGAGAGAGCAAGTGTGATCGTGGGGAGGGGCAGAAGGAGAGAATCTTCAAGCACACTCCCCACGAAGTGTGGAGCCCAACTGGAGCTTGATCCCAAGACCCATGAGATCATGATCTGAGCCGAAATCAAGAGTCAATGACACTTAACTGACTGAGCCACCCAGGTGCCCTGAAACTTTTCTTTTTTAATATACTGACTCATTTTATTTAATAGTTTCCAGAAGTGACCCATTTTCCTTTTTCTTGAATCAATTTTGCTAATTTATACTGTTAAGAATTTGACCTGGTACCTAAGTTTTCAAAATTATTGGCCCAAAGTGGCTCATAATTTCTTATCTCTTAAATCTCTGTGGGATCAGATTCAAAAATGATATTCATCATACTGTTTACTCATGCCTTCTCTTCTTTGGGTATGACAGTCTTTCCAGATTTTGAGAAGCCTTATGAGTTTTTGTACTGTAACACAAACTTTATGCATTCTTAAATTCCCTTGAGCAGGTTCTCTCTGGCTCTTGGACAAAGCCCACCTACGCTGCCTCCTTCCACTGTCAAACCTGGATGAATGCTGAATGAGCGTGCTGACAGGAAACACGCTGTGCTCCCTGACACTTCACTGAGCTTTTGCTACTCTTCTTATCTCACTCTCTTGGTCTGGGGCTTGTACCTCCCAAATCAAAAAGTATTAGAAAAAAAAATCTTAGTTTCTACCTAACATTCTGCTTTCTGGAGTACCAGGACTAAAGCAGTCTTTGAAAAAAACAGATTTTGGCTTTGTTTTATAGAATCTTTCTTTTAATTTACTTCTGCTCTTATCTTTATCATGTCTTTCCTCTTCCTTTTGCTAGGTTTATTCTGCCTTTTGGTTTTGTAAGTTCTTAAATTAGAGGATTAGCCATTTATTCCAACCATCCTCTGTTTCTAACATGGTCAACAAACCAAGACTAGTGGGCCAAAACTGGCCCACTGACTGTTTTTGTAAATAAAGTTTTATTAGAGCACAGTCATACCCATTCATTTTCATATTGTCCATGGCTGCTTTTGTGCCATGAGAGTAAAGTTGAGTCCTTGCACCGGTGTTGTGATGGTAAATAGTGGTATTTTACTATCTGTTCCTTTACAGAAAAAGTTTGCTAACCTCCACGTTAAGGATAGAGATTTTTTCTCCAAGTATTGCTTGAGTTATATCACATGAACATTTCTATTGGTATGTTCATAACTCTTTTGAACTTAATGTTTTCTCATATCTCATATGATTTCTTTGATCCACAGATTATTTAGAATGTGTGTGCCTTAAACTTCCAACCATGAGTTTTTTCCAAGGTCATGTTTTGGTACTTGATTTCTAATCTAAATTTTTCTGTGATGACAGAGTAGATTTGTATAATACTTTCTAAAACTTTTAGAAATTTTTATTCCTAGCCTAGTACATGATCACCTTTTAAATTTTTAACCAACTGAGCCACCCAGGCACCCCCTCCTTTTAAATTTTTAAATATGTGTTTGAAAATAATATGTATTCTGTAGTTGTTGGATGTAGTGTCTCATTACTTGTACCTTTCAAATCTTTCAGATCCTTACTAATAGCTCTATCAATGAATGATTGAGAATTGTGGTAAAGTCTTCCACTAAAGTGTAGATTTATCAGTTTCTCCTGTAGACTGGTCATTTTTGCTTTATCTTTTCAGATATATATCAATTAAACCTTCAATAACTTCTGGGTGAACTAATTTCTCATATGAAGATGAGCAGTGTCCCAATTCACTTCTGATAATATTTTTGTTTAAACTTTTTCTATGTCTAAAGTGTATCTCTTATAAACTGTATGTCATTGAGTTTTTGTTTATGTATCCACTCTGAGAATCCTGACTTTAGCTGGATGGTAAGTCCATTTAGCTATTGTAATTATTGTTATATCTGGATTATTTTGAGCCTCTGGTTTTGTATTTCTAATTTTTTCTTCTTTTAGATTGATCTACATTTCCCCCACTACATTTTCTTCTTCTTTTATAGAGGTTTTCTTTCCTTTATCTACTAGCTAATTTAGAAATTTTAACTTGCATATTTAACTGAAAGTCTAAAATTAATCTTTACCCTCCTATAATAAAAAAATGAATTCTTTATCATTAACCATCTCCTTCCTGATTTTTATGCTATTATAGCTCAAAATTTTGGATATACATCAATTTTTAACCCCAAAACTTAATGTTATTGTTTCATGGAGACCTGTTTACCATTTTTATTTGTTTTAATTTCATTTTCATTTTGTTTTTCCTTTTTTTTTCTTTCATTTTGTTTTTCTTACCATTTCTTCCTTTTCCTCAGACCCTCCTTCTGGAATCATTTTTATTCCTTATAATATGTACTCTTTAGTTAAGTCCTATTGGTGGCAAACTTCCTTAGATTTGTTTTGTCTGTAAAGGTTTCTATTTAGTCTTCACTCCCAAAAGATCATTTTACTGGATATCTTATTTTTAGCACTTAATATATAAATATATACTGTATGGATGTTTTTATCACAACAGAATTATTTAAGTATACATGTATTTTTAAATTACATAATTATTACATTTGGTGTATAAATATATATTGTTGTATTTTTTTTTGTCACAGCAAAATCACTAGAAGTATTGTCATCACTAGGTGAATCAAGGAAACTAAGAGTCTGTTTTCTAATTTGCTACCGAAGAGTTAAACTATTAAGAGTCTATTTTATTTTCTAGTTGAGTCTATTTCTAATTTGCTACCAAAAATTACTTAATTAAACCAGATTATGCTTCAGTAGATCTTCCTAAATGTGGAATTGGCAAGTGATCTACTTTATAAGAACATCAGCAAATTAAGACAGCTATAAGATAATAGGTGGGATGAATTTAAGGACAGGTTATTTTGCTTTAACTTTGTGAATGTACCCTAAGATCCTAGGTATCGAGAATATTTGCATGTGTGTATGTGTTTTCAGTAAATATTTAATTATTTTATTTTGAGTACAGCTGACACATAATGTTACTTTAGTTTCAAGAACATTTTAAAGTCAATATTTGAAAGAGAGTGAATCGATTTTAAAAGATTATTCTTCCAAAGGTTCCAAAGTATATTTATCTAGAAAAAAGCTGTTAACTCTAACATATTTTAAAAATGCAGTCAGATAAAGAGGCTGAAAACCTTGAACACCAACCTTTAAAATAGGCTTTCTCAACTCTTCTCATAAAACTTCAAAGGTCTCACTCACTTAAATGCTCTGCTTCTGGGAGAGCAGCTACCTGGAAAGGAGGTGAAGTGCTTGCATCTACAGAGGACTGGTGAATATGAATGCTTTAAAGCATCAAAGGTAACCTCCTCTACCTAAAATAAAGCCAAAATCCAAACAGACATATGAAAGCAAAGTGATGCCATAAAAGACCCTGAATAGCCAATTTTCATCTTGAGAAAGACCAAAACTGGAGGCATCATGCTTTCTGATTTCAAACTATATTACAAAACTACAGTCATTAAAACAGTATGATATTGGCATAAAAACAGACACACAGATCAATGGAAAAGAATTGAGAGCCCAGAATTAAACCCATACATATACTGTCAATTAATTTATGACAAAGGAGCCAAAAATATATAGTGGGGAAAGACAGTCTCTTCAACAAACGGTGTTGGGGAAACTGGACAACCACATGCAAAAGAATGAAATTGGACCACTTTCTTAAACCATACACAAAAACTTAACTCAAAATGGCTTAAAAACTTGAACATAATGCCTAAAGCCATAAAACTCCTAGAAGAAAACATACACAGTAAGCTCCTTGACGTAGGTCTTGGCAATGATTTTCTGACACAAAAGTAAAAGAAATAAGAGCAAAAATAAACAAGCAGGACTACATCAAACTAAAAAGCTCGCGCGCGGCAAAGGAAGTCAACAACAAAATGAAAAGGCAAACTACAGAATGAAAGAAAATATTTGTAAATCACATATGTGATAAGGGGCTAATACCTAAAATATATAAAGAACCCATACAACTTTAAAAAAAAAAAAAGAGCCAATCTGATTTAAAAATGGACAGAAGGGCACCTGGGTGGCTCAGTGGGTTAAAGCCTCTGCCTTCAGCTCAGGTCATGATCTCAGGGTCCTGGGATCGAGCCCCACATTGGGCTCTCTGCTCAGCAGGGAGCCTGCTTCCCCCTCTCTCTCTGCCTGCCTCTCTGCCTACTTGTGATCTGTCAAACAAATAAATAAAATCTTAAAAAAAATAAAAATGGACAGAAGATCAGAATAAAAAAATAGACTACCATGTGTCAAATTGTAAGAAGAGATCATGCTGTGATGGCAAAAGATTTTGATGTTAAGGACTATTGAGAATATTAAGAACCAGAGTAGCATTGCTAGTGTGGCTCCAGCTTCTTATACACAATACATGTTCCACTTCTGATCAAAATGTACCAAAGAGGAATACTTCTCCACCCACTAAAATGAGAGAGCCTGATGCAAGTGTCCTTTCAGAAACATCAATTTCCTTTTGTCACCATCAATTCTTCACTTATCGAACACCTTAATGAATTTTAAAACCCTATATAATAGTTTGAGCCAAGTGTATTTTCCTGGTAGTTTTGAAACTTGATTTTCTAGTTGTTTTTTTTTTTTTTTAGGCAGAGAGGCAGGCAGAGAGAGAGGGTGAAGCAGGCTCCCCACAGAGCAAAGAGCCTGATGTGGGGCTCAATCCCAGGACCCTGGGACCATGACCTGAACCGAAGGCAGAGGCTTTAACCCACTGAGCCACCCAGACGCCCCTCATTTTCTAGTTTTTATATAAATCTCTTGGAATATTTATTAGTATCACTCATGTCCCTCAGTAAGTGACTTCCCTGGGAACATGAAAATTGTAGCTTCTTAGGGAATGAACTTAAATAGTTGATGCTGATCCACTCATGGAAATCGAGCCTAGAACTGCAATAACAGCTCTTACCCATAGAGAAAAATATTCACCAGTTCAGGAGTTTGACACTCCTCCAGAAGTCTCCAAGTCAGGGAGAGGGAATGGGCATGGGGAGGAAGAGGAGGCGGGAGGAAGACCCTGAGCTGGTAGACGAGATTTGGTGGGCAACTACAAAAGCCAATTAACGGAACAGCTTCTCTTGCCCTGACCTTGTGTTTCCTTTCATTGGAGCCCAGCTGGCCTACATGCTTATTCCAGGGCTAACCTTTACCTGTACTTACAGATATTTCCAGAGAAAGACCGGAAAAGGAAAGCTAGAAATGAGGAGAGGGAGAAGGTGAAAACAAGTGAGTGAGAAAAAAAATAAAAGTAAGATTAGTGAGCAAGGGATGAAGGAAGACAGAATAAGTAAGCATGAGGAGGAGGAGGGAAAAAAGCAGGCTTACAGGTTTAGATATATTTGAATGGATGCCAGATCTTGGTTTATTAAAAAGCTGTCAAGGGGCGCCTGGGTGGCTCAGTGGGTTAAGGCCTCTACTTTCGGCTCGGGTCATGATCCCAGGGTCCTCGGATCGAGCCCCGCATAGGGCTCTCTGCTCCTCGGAGAGCCTGCTTCCTCCTCTCTCTCCCTACCTGCCTCTCTTGCCTACTTGTGATCTCTGTCTGTCAAATAAATTAAAAAAAAAAAAAAAAAAGCTGTCAAGCGATTCAGGCATTGGAATGGCAACGTTAGATCCATGAAGCGAAGTCCAAGACAACATTGACACCTCTGTAACATCTGGAGAAGAAAGCTGCAGATCCATCTTAACTAAAACATGGGAAATGTATGTACTCAGAACCACATTCGCGCAATGTCCCCCAACTGTAATGAAGCTCTTGATGAAAACAAAGAGAGTATTACCTGGGGCATTCACTTTAATGACACCGTGTACATGAATGAGAGAGAGGCCTCATCCAAAAGGGAAGCACAGGACCTGAGACCTGAAGGGAGGAATCCAAGAGCAGATAACTGAGGAGTGGATGGAAGAAAGATGTTCTGATGCATGGCCCTCTTCACTAAACAGATGTACAAGCGAACAACGGTAAGTCTGAGAAGAGACAGATGGAGCGCTCTAGAAAGATAAGAGCGTTCACGGGCAGAGCCATGACAACACCCCACACAGGGGCATCCGATGACACTACATAGGTGGACATTAGAGGTAGAGTTTAGTTAAAACACGAGGTATCAGATTTCAAATAAATGCGTTTCCTCCTGTTTTCTCCATGTTGCTTTATTAGGCTGTTCTATAAATGTTTATTCAGCACATGTCATAGGCTCTGGTATGCAGCCCATTGGGCATACACCAGAAACAACAACAAAACCCCAAAGCCTCTGAGTTAACCACACACACACACACACACACACACACACACCCCTTTTACACTTTATGGAAAAAGAGTCAGTCCCATTAGAAGTTCTCACTGACTGGGGCGCCTGGGTGGCTCAGTGGGTTAAAGCCTCTGCCTTCGGCTCAGGTCGTGATCTCAGGGTCCTGGGATTGAGTCCTGCATCGGGCTCTCTCCTCAGCGGGGAGCCTGCTTCCTCCTCTCTCTCTCTCCCTGCCTCTCTGCCTACTGTGATCTCTCTCTGTCAAATAAATAAATAAAATATATAAAAGAAGAAGAAGAAGTTCTCACTGACTAATTCAGAATGGAACCTACAATTTGTGAATCTGAAGTCCCTTGTTATAAGTAACTAGGTAAGAACAGTCCATTTGGGTGTGCTGAATACCTAGTCTAAGTAATGAGGACTTGCAGAAACACCGAATCAAAAAAAATCACTCAAGAAACCATTGAGCCACTGTGTATGTGAATGAGCACTGATTGGGATCCTAAGAAATCTAACTAAATACGGAAGCCCTTGCCCCAAAGAGCTATTCAGTCTCGCAGGGGAAACAGAGATTTATGTACCACAAAACAAAGTTTGTACTATGATCAAGTGCCAGCTTATTTAGTCCAGACAACAATAATTATCAATTACTTGGCAGTCATATTCCTCACTCAACTTTTAGCAAACTTTAAACAAATCTGTCTTGGAGATAATGCCTTACTTAATCTAAAGGAGTATCTTGAATGTCAGGAATTCCATGTACCTTGTCATACATGAAAGAGCTGTCTGGAGCAAAGGGATCATATTCTCCCCAATCATATATGATACTTAACCTACGGGCTAGAGAGAGGTTAACCCTAGGTCTCTTTTACTCTAAAACCCCAATAAACCTGCTTTTTATTTATTTTTTTTAAAGATTTTATTTATTTATTTGACAGAGAGATCACAAGTAGGCAGAGAGGTAGGCAGAGAGAGAGAGAGAGGAGGAAGCAGGCTTCTTGCTAGCAGAGAGCCTGATGCAGGACTCGATCCCAGGACCCTGAGATCATGACCTGAGCCAAAGGCAGAGGCTTAACCCACTGAGCCACCCAGTGCCCCAAACCTGTTTTTTTTTTTTTTGTTTTGTTTTTTTTTTTTATTTGTCAGAGTGAGAGGGAGAGAGAGCGAGCGAGCACAGGCAGACAGAGTGGCAGGCAGAGGGAGAAGCAGGCTCCCTGCCGAGCAAGGAGCCCGATGCGGGACTCGATCCCAGGACACTGAGATCATGACCTGAGCCGAAGGCAGCTGCCTAACCAACTGAGCCACCCAGGCGTCCCCAAACCTGTTTTTTAATTGTCACTTGATTTCAGGAGTTTAGACCAGATCTGGGAGCCTCTCTGGCTTTGGGAGATATTTGCCTCCCTATGTGTGTTCTAAGGGCCTCATCATGAACATGAGGACATGCACTTAGCACAGCCAGAGACCAGAGCAAAGCCTGGGGGATCAGTCATCATCTACCAAACAGCTGGGGGTCAGGCACAGGTTCCCGTTGCTGGTCAGACGCATGAGCTGGGACTGCAGCCTTTGCGTGTTCAGAAAATCAAGCAGAAACACATGCACACCCACCGGTTTTCATTTGGCTGAGGCTTCTAAGGAGCAGGTGGAAGAGCTATTTAGATTTTCCCCCAATTAATTGAGTTAGAAATTGTAGTAAATACAGAGTTTTAAGCACATTTCCTACCCCCCCTCCCCCACCGAACAGTTCCCATATCATGAAAGAGCAGCTGCTGCAGGATCCCAGGTGGCTCACAGAAGCCCAGGCTGGGCTCGTTTGCTGGGAGCACAGCGAAGGGAGCCCCGGGCAGTAAGACCTCCCATCAAAATAAGTATTATGTCATATCACAGTATGAGGTAGGTACTGTGCTCGCTACAGTTCTACAAACACCACCATATTTGTCTCAACAGCCACATCAGAAGCTATCAATATCCCTATTTTATTTTTTAACATTTATTAATATCCCTATTTTAGATAGGAAGAAACCGTCAGTGTCTCATAGCTTATACACAACAGACCTAGAATTCACACTGAGGTCTTTCCCTGAGCCTTAACCACTCCCGTAGGAGACGCTGCATGCGCTTACGGGGTTGACAGCGACGGCAACAGTGAGAACGGTGGTCTGGAAACGGCATGTGGTGCCAGAGAACCCATCACATTCAAGGTCAATAAGAAGAGAGAACTAAGATATTCAGGGTTGTTTTTTTTTATTTTAAATCTTTAAAAAAAAAAAAAAAGATTGGTTTGGCTAGGCAAAATTTATACTAATTACAGTCATTTCCATGATTTGTACAATTATGCCTAATTAGGAGCCAGTATAATAATATTTATGTACAAGAATAAATAAGTCAGATTAACTTTGATCTTAAGTTTATTTGATTATAGTAGTGAGCTCTACGTATATACAATCAGACTTCACTGTTGCCCAGGTTCTAAATGCACTTCTAAATGCACTAAGTGCAATTCTTATAGCATTTTATACTTTAAAAATATGCTTTCTGAGGACATCCCCAAGTACCAGATAGTATCAGATGTTAGGGGAAAGGAGGCAGCTAATACTAATACAATATGGTCTTGCTCTGGAGAATGTTGGAGTCCAGTCATTTCATCCTGACCCCTCCCTGAGAATTAGTTATGATTTTTACCATTCCACAGATTAAAAAACTGAGGCCGGAATATATGAAATGTATCATTCATATAGTTTAGTTTTTATTTACAACTTAAAAAGTGAAATGTATTACTACTGAAATACTGAGATTAAACACCAAGAGAAATTGCCTTCTTACTTCAAGGAAATCAAAAACCCAACCATTCTCTATTACTTGGGGAAATGCTGGGGTTTTTTTGTTTTGTTTTGTTTTTAAGATTTTATTTATTTATTTGACACAGAGAGAGACACAGCGAGAGAGGGAACACAAGCAGGGGGAGCGGGAGAGGGAGAAGCAGGCTTCCTACAGAGCAGGGAGCCGATATGGGGCTCGATCCCAGGACCCTGGGATCATGACCTGAGCCTGAGGCAGATGCTTAACGACTGAGCCACCCAGGCGCCCCTGCGGAAATGCTGGTTTAATACTTTTAATTAAATTCCCCAACTGCTTAGCCCAGTTGAGCTTTCAGTCGTTGGAACCTGCTTTTTGACTGAAAATAAAGAGCCAAGTAGGGAGATAAAATCTATTCAAAACCAAGGCGCCGTTACCTAACCCACGTGCCTACACTTCCTACACACCTGTCACTTGGCAAGGAGCACATTTTTTTTAAAGATTTTATTTATTTATTTGACAGAGAGAGAGATCACAAGTCAGCAGAGAGGCGGGCAGAGAGAGAGAGAGGGAAGCAGGCTCCCTGCTGAGCAGAAAGCCCGACGCGGGGCTCGATCCCAGAACCCTGGGATCACGACCTGAGCTGAAGGCAGAGGCTCTAACCCACTGAGCCACCCAGGCGCCCCGGAGCACAACATTTTAACTAAATAAATATTTACTCTCATCCAGGGACAGGAAAATTGTTAATTATGTGGATTATGTGGCTAACATTATCCAGTTTAATTCCACGGAGAGCAGAAAGGAAAAGGATGGGCATATCATTGGACCGAGAGGTGAGGTAAGAATCAGAGGGCCCTAACAGGACCCCCAGAGGAAAGGACACTAAAGTATGTAACAAGAAACAAGCTTTACTTTAGGAACATGCTTTGCATCCTTAGTCAAGAGAATGATTCGAGAAAGTACATAACAAGATCCTTACCGTAGGATGACCTTGTGTTGCTAAAAATACAGTGAATTCCCAGAAAGTCAAATTTCCATATTTAAAACATAGGTTGAGAAAGAAATCTCCTCAAATGAAGGACAAGTTGTCTATGTTTAGGATTCTCCAAATAGTGTGGCCCATCCATTGACGGGGTAATCAAAAATTGCTGGAGGAAAAGTCAATGAGTATTTATATCAAGAGGCTTTGCAAAGTAGACACTTATGAAATGACCCATCAATCTGAGCTCCTGAGGCCATGTCCATTCCAGATTCATTTCCAGTCACAAGGCCTGGTCACATTATAGCTAAGCAGAACACCAGGAATCAAAACTATGGGATAATCACAGGGCATTGTCCTTTTGTACTTTTCAAAGATAAAATAAATGTACAATGACAACTGGAATGGCTAGTGTGCCTAACGTCAATGTTTATGCTGTTTGTTGAGACGATATCTGTAGCTAATATTTGTTGGGGATTTACTCTATGTTGGGCATTCTTCCAAGCACCTAACACAGATTAACTCATTGCATCTTTGCTACAACCATCTGAGGCAGACACTATTATCACTCACATTTAACACATGAAGAAACAGGCACAGAAGTGAAGAAACTGCCCCAAGGGCACATATTTTAATAAGAATTACTTTTTGCAAGGTGCTTGGGTGGTTCATTCAATTAAGCCTCTGCCTTCAGCTCAGGTCATGATCTCAATGTCCTGGGATCGAGCCCTGCATCAGGCTCCCTACTCGGAGGGGAGTCAGCTTCTCCCTCTCCCTCTGTGTTCTCTCTTGCTCACTCAAATAAATAAAATCTTAAAAAAAAAAAAAAAGAATTACTTATTGGAGTACCTGGTTGACGCAGTCGGTTAGGCATCTACCTTTGGCTTGGTTCATGATCCTGAGTTCCTGGGATGGAGCCCCGCATCGGGCTCCCTGCTCAGTGGGGAGCCTGCTTCTCCCTCTCCCACTGCTGCTGCCCCCCCTCCCAACTCATGCCCCCGCCCAAATAAATAAATAAAAGTACCTTTGTACCATGGAAGTATGGAAAAGTTAAATTAAATGTTATAAATCCACCTGAAGTGACTGAGATCCCTGCTCTCTCAAAACAAGACTGAGCCCCCTCTTGACCCTCAGCCACTGGGGGGCACTGGATGTTAAAATGTCTTATTCATTTATGTCACCGCCAGCAACTTGGCCAGGGCCAGCGACAGAGTACTTGGTCAGTAAATGTTGAATGGACACCCTGTTTTCTTTGACTTTCGTGATATCTGTATCTATGTGACAATTTGAAAGGGTTTTTAAAAGGCTAGCGCGATCTGGATTCATTTTGATGATCAAGTCTATCATTTATTAAGCCTATTAATTTGTCAGCATGCCAATCTGTCTTTTCTACACTGTGATAAATGATACACTGTCTTCTTTGTTGACATTTTCATCCAAGGACTTTGATGTGTATTGTGAGCCTGATCCTACTCATAAAAATATTCATGCCTTCTAGGCAGCTTATGCACTTGAAATGTGAGGGTTCACCCATGGCTGCAAACGGGAAGGCAGCTCACAGTGCTGCTGCAGAGGTGTCTGGCTCGGCTGGAAGGGTTTAAGACTTTTTTGTTTGAAGGTGTCCATCGGGCCCACCTTTCTTTGCAAATAAAGCCTGATTCACATATTTAGTTACCAGTCTGGCCCCAAAAGTGTTTAAGTTTGTGAGCCCTGCGATATACAGGTAGCTGGGGATTCAGAGTAGACTGAATTGAAAGCTGTCATATTCCTGGAGTTTATAATCTATGGCTCATGCTTTAGTTTGATAGGAACCTTTTTAGGTGATTGGGCAATGAAAAAACTTTTTTCCCCAAGCTAGCCCTTCCATATACGCATACCTAATTCTCCTGGAAGAGACCTGGAGTCCCTTCACTCCTATTTTCAAGGCATCCCTGAGATAGAATCATTACTACTCTGTCTTTACAAATGGAGGAACTAAAACCAAGGAAAGGGCAGACAATGCGCCTAGACAATGCCTAAAGGCATCCGATAGAAATGCTACCGAAGAGAGAAAATGCTTTAGCTCTGAGTTTACCTACTTGCCTAGTATGTTCTCTGTTATGTTTCTTATCTTAAAATCCCTCTTAGAAAGAAAGGAGGTTTGTTCAAGACATTGCTAGAGTTTATTCTTGGACTCCCCTTTTCTGGCCAGCCTAGACAGAAGAGAGGTCAACTTAGGGGTGGATCGCTGCTATCGGTCAGAACGAGAGCCATGAGTCCTCAGTGATCGCTGATGAGGATCACAGACAGAGGACCTTTCACGAGGGGCTCACACTCCTCCAGGTGTGGCTGCCCTACTCTGACCTGACCTTCTGGATTCAGCTTTCGGTTCAATGTACAGTGTGGCCCACTGGATCCCTTGTGCTGCTCTAGTACTATTTATAGTCTGGATCTGGCCCATGGCATAGAATGTCACTGTCCAATAAATACTCCTTACAGTGTGGACATTTATGTGCCACTGATGGAGAATTTTCTATTTCTTCCCATAGTCCCACTGACGAGCTCTCTCGGCTCAGGGCCATTAGAGAACTCAACTGTGAAATTATCAGAGAGTGAATGCCAGGCCCTGAGACTGGTCTGTTAAGAATCACGTACCTTCCAGTAAGAGCCTTTCCTATTTGCTCTACTGGGAGCCAGGCAGCTCTCCTGGGCATTCTCCCCTTTTTCGGTAGGAACGGATCTAAGTTGGCTTTAGGAACTCTGGGGCATCTCCTTGGGATAACAGTGAGTGACCTACCAACAAACATGATAAGCGATAACAGACTTTTGTTGCTTGAACACTTTTCTACTTCAGGAAGGCAACCCTTAGCTCTCACTTTGACAAAGAGTTACCTCGTCTTCTAAAACTCTGAGACTTTCTTATTCTAACCATTGCCTCAGATTCTGAACTATGTAAAACAGAGTACGTATTAGCATCGGTTGTGACTGCAAATGGTGCTCTTTCCAGCGCCTGAAAAGAGGTTGGCCCTTTTCTCTCGTGTAGTTCAAGGCTTCCTCTCTGATCAAAGGTCATAAGTAGACAGAGATGAGAGTTTCTGTGTCACCAGCTGCAGAGCCCGACCTCTGTGCCCTGATGCTTCCTCTGTCTTCCCAGGGCTCCCCAAGATCCCGGCAATGCTCACTGAGGCTTGCCCCTCTCAATAATGTTCCCAAATGCCCTCATCCTTTACCAGTCCCAATCCTGTTCCTCCAGGAACTGGCTCTTCTCAGCCATTAATGATGCTAATCATGAACGGTACCCACTGAGCTAACCATTTCGCAGATCCATATTTTGACAGAGGGAAGTCCTTGAGTCAATGCCTTATTGCAAAAGATGACTAAGAAAGATGGCCTTCTGTGCATGGGTCCTGTCGACACTGACACCAACCCAGATTGTCACCCTGACGCTTCCTTTCAAGCCATGCTCATCACCCTCGTTGGCCCCTGTAGCACAAAAACCACACAGACAATGAACTCAGTGGAAAAACTGGTGATGGCCTGCGAGATGCTGCACAGCAGTTCTGCCTCTAGAGCTCTCTCCTGCCTCCTTTGCGCTCTTAAAGTAAGCAGCAGCCAGCAGCTGTCACCCCAGAGGGGATGGCTCAGGGGCAGAGACATTTCCAAACCTCTCTGCAGTCTGATTTGAAGAGGAAATGTTTGCTTTCCTTCTTCTTGGGCACTGAGTCCGATAAAGGAGGTCTCAACCTCCTCAAGTGGACAAGCTGGTGTGGGCGCTGGTAGGCCTGAAATCAATAAGGAGTCCGCTGCTCAATGAGGTAAAAGGGGAAAGGAAGCACGGGCAGGCCTTGTGTCTCAGGGCCTCCCCGCCTCCGGGGCTGTGTCCCACCGGAGAGGACAACAGCCCGGTGAGCTCCTGTGGAGTCAGCAATGTGCCCTGGGCTAGACGACGGAGGAAGTCCATGTGAGGAGAGGAGGCCCAGCTTTTATTTCTGAATATTGCATCATCAGTCTCGGAGCCGATCTGAACTTTGTTTTCTAACAATCAGGAATCAGAAATGACATAAGAAGGGGGAAAAATAATCTTGGCGCCTCACAAGGCTCCTCCCGGTAGCCGGATCGGGAGCAAGGTGCCCGCACTTTTTCCTCCCTCTCCCTGAACTGAAGAGGTGCTATGATGGCAAAACTCACCGAAGCACAGGGAACTGCAGTGGCTAGAAATGTCTTTGTCCCTAAAATACCCCACCAGCTTCTGAACAAGAAGATGGCTGCTAGGACACCAGCCAGAATCCCGAAGCCAGGAAGACCCGACGTGGTTCCCTGGGGAGACAGGAGGGCCTGCAGCCTCAGCATTGTGAAGATCCCACCACAGAAGCATCTGCTTCTTCCAGGTGCGACCAAAAGGAGCTCTGCAAAAGCCCTGAGTCCCCAGACAGATGTGACTGAGGCAGCAAAATCCCTGGGAGGAAAAAGCAGGGCTGGCTTTATAGAAAAGCTGGTCCCAGTGCTCTGGGAGGGAAAGGAAGAATGGGCTCATAAAAGAAGTGGGAGGGAAGAAACAGGAGGGTGGCTTTGAAAGGAAGAGAAATGGGATCTAATAAGGAAAGGGGTCCTATGGGAAATAGTTAAGCTTTGGTAATTTTCTGAGAAGACAAAAAATAACTCTGTTCTCTTTGGTGGCTGCAATCCTGGGGGCCTGCCTGGCCTTTTGAAGGCTCTGACACCAACTGACTTTCCTTCTCAATCAAGCCTTTCAGTCAAACAACTTGAGATGAGCTGGTGTTTGCTTTAGTCAAGTAACTTCTCAGCACTGGGGCTGAACCAACACTGGAGGCAGGGTCATAACCCTAGGGTGAAGGTTCGGGCCTGTGGCAGGGGACATATTAGAGAAAGGGGAAATGTGGTGTTTTTTTTCCAACAACAAGATCCCATCAGAAGCAGGACTGACATCCTGTGCAAGAGAAACACAATGATAATACCCTACAAAACACAGCTCGTCTCTCATTTGGGGCATTGTCGGAATTAATGTTGTCTTTCATTACACTTCTGCGAAGCCATTAAAACAGATTCTATGTCCCTGAAGTGGGGGAGAGGAAACCTCAATTTTCTTAAATGACTCATTCAAGGTCACAGTGAGCTAGGGCTGGAATTAAGAATTCCTGCTTCTAAGTTTAATTTTTTATCTTTTATTACATTTCACTCCTACTGGATAAACCTTGTATCAAGGGCAGCTTAAAGACCTCTTCTATATAAGCTAAAGCTCACATAGAAGGGTTTATATGGATGGGAGATCGTGGAAAATGAGCTAAAATATTAGTTTCTGAGGACATGAGACCTTCACAACCTATACATGATATTGGTAAGAAGCATTCAAAAGGATTCCAAGTCAATTAGAAAAGGATGGAGCCAGTGGCTTCCTAAACTCAAAACTCTTCAAACAGTGAGGTAAAGGAAAACCCAAATTATGAAATAAAAAATCCTTCCCAGGAAGGAGTGAAACAAATTATCACAAAACAAACAAAAGAAGCAAATAAACACAGAGAGACATAATGCGATCTATTTTGATACAAACACTTTCTAAATAACTATCAGAGTATTTTGCTCTCCAGATAAACTCCTTGTACCCTTTTTTCAACATTTTCCCCCTCACATCTGTCCTAAGGAATCTGAAAAATAGATTTGTTTTTCTCCTAGATCAATATTAGGAAAGGAATGAAGAATTGCTTAAAAACCCTATTTCACTGAAGTGTCCTCATCCTGCTTAAAAATCAGATCAGCCTAAGAAAAAATATGCAGCGACATCAAACATACCTTCACCTTTAATCAGTTACACCTTCTTCGCCTGCACCCCTGTTCCTGGTCTCACTCCTCTTACACCGGGTTACAACACATTCCAGTATGTCCAAGTTCACAGTCACCATCACCTTGTGACCCTGGAGCTCAGCAGTCTTCAGAGCCCTCGGGACAAACCTGCTCGTGTGTCATCGGTGTCTCCAAGGTGGGAGCCACCCCCTAGTACTGACACAGCCTCTCAGACGCAAGTTCATGTCTTCGGGAGAAGGACCTAGCCGCCCCCCAGGGCACTGCCCTGGAAGGGAGGGGATATCGGGCGTCCAACTATTCTGAGACAGCTCCTACTGAGATCAGCTCTCTGGAGCCAAGAGAAAAGAGACTGAGAAGATGGGAAGTGAGACAGGGAAGCCCAGAGCATTGGGATAGTCTGAGTTTTGTCACTTTAAACATCAAACCTAATTTGGCAGAACAGTCCAGGTATCAACAACGGATGCCGGGGTATCTGGGTCTGCATTCTAGCACTCGTTCCATTTCTACTTGCGGTCTTCCTGAAACACTGTGTTTAAAGGAAGAAGTCACTCATGTCTGCTTCCCTCCTTGAGAAAAAGCAACCAAAAGCAAGCCAGGGGCATCATGCAGATGTGACATAAATGGACTCTGCTGAGGGGAGAGGCAAGGAGGGAACCACCAAGTGCACGTTCACTGACCTCCCAACCTGGGACAACGTGCCCTGGAGGGACTTGGGCTCACCTTAGTGCCACAGCACATATTCAGGAATTCGTCCCGGTCAGACTCCAGGGAGGACCCCAGACCAGGCTGGCAGTCTTGATTCTTAGCCCAAGTGCCTTCTCCCGTCCCTCGAGAGCTGAAAATTTAGACAGGGGGGAAACCTTCCACAAGGAGGGCTGGGGTGGGCATCTCTGACCTGTCTTTAATTGAAACTAATAGGAACGAACACCTACCTCACTTTGAGTTCTGTTTCAATTAACTTTGTGGTGGAGAGGGGGTTGGCAAGGAGAAGGCTGTGGTATTTTTAAAAACAGTAAGCTGAGGTTTGGAGTTCTTTCTTCCTTTCTTTCCCTTTCAATGGATGCTGTAGCCACAGGGAAAGAAATCGGGGGCGGAGAAAACAGCTACTCCCTGGCACTCTCGGAGCGGGGTGCGGTGCCAGCCGCTCCAACCGTCTGGAGACGGGGTAATTGTCACTCCTCTCGCTGTAACTTCTTGCTTTCAGATGAGTGGCTGGCAGGTTTATCTGCTTCTGAGCAGCTTCAAACCACGTCAGTGACACTGACGACGTCAGCAAGAGCAATCGGAAGGCAGGATGATGCCACTGCCAGCAGCGGTGGGAGGGAAAATTTTCGCCTTAAAGAAAATTCTTAGGCTATCTGTCTGGCTGACTCTCTCTCTCTCATTGACTGAAATAACTGCCGGTGATTCGAGAAGGCCAGAGGGGACATGTAGTTTTACGCTGCCGTTTTAAGGTCTGGGGTACAAAAGCCTTTAGTTGACATGATGTGCTGACACTTCGAGGCCCCTTGTGTGGGCAGGGCCCCTACTTAGGAGAGGATGGGCTTGAAAGTGTATCAGAGGATGCAGCCAACACGAGCACCACCTCCCAGCACGTGTCTCGAGCCCCGGCACGCACACCTATGGTGATCACTGCAGTAAGCTTGGCCCATTTCATGGTACCGATCGTCCCAGCGGCTTTTATTTTTGTCGCTCTCATAATAAACAGGATACCAGAACCACCGACAGCTTGACAAGGATCCTCAACACAGTGCTATTCTTTGGTCTATTTTGTAAAAGTAGGTTTAAAAGCCTCTGCTGTCCGGAATGGCAACCCTCTAAAGTTCTCAGTTGCGAAGATAAGGTTCTTTTCCATCATCAAATACCAAACAACTTAAACGTTAGGACAAGGAGGCATTCCTTGACCGCCACACGGCCAAAATCCTTTAAAGGATATTCTCTGGGGAGAAGCAGGAGACCCTAAGGCAAAGGTGGGTGGGGGGTAGCAATAGCTTCTCCAACCCAGGCATATTTGAAGGTGAGAAACCCCCCCTTCAAGCACAGCCCTGTGATTCCTGACTCCCCTAAAAGCAGCAGGATAAAGTCAAAATTCTGTGCAAATCAAAATTTATGGTGACTGGGTTTGCAGAAATAGTTGTGTCTCATTCATGGATATGGAGAGAGTGTCACAGGTCACAAAGCAGCAGTTCTCATGGCAGTATATTGGGAAGACCAGAGCCTCTGGAGCACCGCTCCACGCCGGCTGGCGGTGGGCATCTAAGTTAGCATTATGTAATGACAATCATCAGCATTGCTGGGCGACCACGGCCACGTCACTTGATTTCCTATGCCTCAGTTTCTCACCTATCCGTCAGCCCAAGAAACCAGAGATGAAGATGCCCGCAGGGTTACTGAAGAACACACCTAGAAAACACTCCAGGTGGTGACTAGGCACAAGAATAATGCCACATGGGGAGTCACCTGTCCTCATGGTCGCTTCCAGCTCTCCCTGGAAGCCATGACTGAGATGCAGTATCTCTGCAACAGAGGTTCTTAACCTGGGTCCTCGAACCCTGCATGGGCCACGGGTGGGCTTTAAAAAAGAGCCCAGTTACTCTAATCTCTGGGACAGGACACCTGTAACAAACAGAATTTAAGAACCACTGCTCTACCCTAAGCTTTGGGTACAGGGGTACCGAAAAACACTTACACTGCCTGATGGAGAGAAGAAGTCAGGGATGGTGACCACAGAAGCCAAGAGAAACACAAACAAAACCACCAGGCTTTCACGTCAACCTTGAGTCATCAATTCCACACTGACCCAATCCGTCAGAAGGGGATTTCATCCGTCAGTAATGCCTAGAAGACTGTTACTAATAAGCAGAAGAAACAACTGATCAAGGAGGGCACAAGGCAGGAAGTACCTGGTGTCACCCATCCAATATCAAGGACACCTGTTGGAAGGAAAGCTTAGGGATTCCACAGGGCTTTGGGAAGAACAGGCAGCTTTACAATAAAAAGGCTATAAGGAGTGGTGAGGGTGAAGCCATCCTGAGCTCTTGAGTGCAGAGTGAGAGATAAGGAGGGGGGTCTGGGTGCAGGATGAAGAAATAGATAATTCTGTAATATCAGAAGGTCATATCAGAATGGTGGCACGTCCCTCTGTATCTCCTATATGAGACCCAAGTCCCAGCCCTGACAGAGGAACCATGTTTAGAAGAGAAAATCGAGGGTTTGGGAGAAGAGGAGGGCATGGTGTAAAAGAGCCACAAGACCTAAACTGTGATCCTCAAAGACCAGGTCAGAAGGAGGGGGTACTTAAAGAGAAGGAGACAGGGAGAGAAAGAATGCCATCCTAATTCCTGAGAGCTAAACAGCGCATATAAAATGATCTAACACTTAGAGAGCAATTTACAGTTTACAAAACATTATGACATTCACTATCTCATTTAATCCTTATCACCCTGAAACGCTGGTTATATTTTCTCCATTTTACACAAGAGGAAACCGAGGCTAGGAAGGGCGGACTGTGCGACTTGCTCAAGGTCACCTGGCTGAAATCGAAGCTGGAACGCACCCCCAATGCCCTCCCACGCTTTCCGGTTGTCTTCCACCTTGAAAGGTTTTCCATTAACTCCTAAGAGGCAAGGTTGATGTGACTACAACAGATCCCCGCTCCCCAGCCACTTGCCCTAAAATCTGGGGGCGGAGCAGCGCCCTCCGGTGCCAGGAAGGGGACCTGAGTGACGCTGAGCCACAGACCGGGGTTTCCCCTGTCCTGCGGGGGTCAGGGGAGCAAGCGGTAGAAGCCACGGCTCTTACACTCAGGGCAGCCAAGTAACGCTCCGGCAGCAGCTGCCGGCTTGGGGCTTAACGTGCGAGGGGCAGCGCTGGGTGAAGTCCCTTCCGAGCGATCCCAGGACCGGGACCGAACGCCACCGCCCGCTTCTAGCACTCGGCTCCCCACGCTCGCCCCTGTCCCGCTGGTTCTTTCAGGCGGTTCCCCAGGGCACGGGGGCACCTCCGAGGTGGCAGGAGCGCTGTGGTGGAGTGCTGGAGGGTGAAAGCGCGGACCGACTCTGGGGCGAGCTTTTCCACTTCGGATTCTCCAGGTCAGGGCAACCGCGAGCAAACCCTGGCTGGAAGTTTGGGCGTCAAAGGTTTCAGATCAAGTAGCAAGTTGCCCGGAGAGCGTGGAGGTGGAGGTGGAGATCTGGGATGGGGGCGGCGTTAGGGGAAGAAGGGACAGGCTAGAGAAGGTGTCCCTTCCCACGCAGCCCCTGGCGGCCCCGCGGGTGGGTGGCTGGTCCGCCTCTGCAGCCGGCGGGTGCAGAGAACGCGCCGGGCACTGGCACCCGGCAGCGGGCACCCGGCGCAGCGCAGCCCCTCCTCGCCCGGCTCCGCGCTCCGCCCCACCTGCCCGCCGCCTCGCCCCCGCCGAGGAGACTCACAGTCCGCAGGAACTGGATCTCGTCCTCGCCTCCTTCTCCCCCTTCGGCCATGGCTCCCGAGGCGTCGGCGGTGCCCCAGCCTCCGGCGCCTCTGCTTCCCCCGGCAGCCGCTCGGCGTGCGCTGGCTGCTGCTGCGCTCTTTCTCCTCCTCCTCTTCCTCCTCCTCCGGCTCCTGGCTCAGCCTCAGCAGCGCCGAGCTAATCCCCGACCATATAGGGAGCTGGGCTAACACTCCACTGCACTGCAGAGCGCCAACGCCAACCAAGCAGCCCGCCTACCCCTCTCGCCTCTCGCCCCAGCCAAGTGCGCGGCGACCGCGGGCCGGGCAGAGCGCGCAGCGCCCGGCGCGCGGAGCGGGCGGGGCTGGCGCCGGGACCCGGGGGTGGGGTGCAGTGGGGCCTCCCCCGCACACCACCGCACCGCGCCGCACACCCAGCCGAGGCGCGCGCTCCGCAGCGACGAGAGGGTGCCCCCTACCCTGCTCCGATTCACAAACAAAGGCCAGTGGCTTAGCTTCAGCATGCTGAGATTGGGCTTCAGAGCCCTCTCGCTGTGCCCACTTTGCTGTCGTGTGTGTGTGTGTGTGTGTGTGTGTGTGTACGCGCGCGCGCGCCCGTGTGTGCGTGTATGTTTGTGTTTGGGACCTGAATGCCTTGCTCCGTCTGACCCCAGTGCCTTGTTCGGACCCACAACAGAGGAAGGCTGAGAGGGGTGTGCCTGTGTTCTAGAGAGCGGCTGGGAGAACCAGGGCAGTGAGGATGGAGGGGGACTGTCCTTTCCTAAAAAGTTTGCAACTCCCTGGATAGCCCTTTTCTCACCTTAAAAAGAGCCCCTTCCACTCTTCAAATCTAATCAATACGTTTTACTACCCTCTTTCGACTCTATTATTGCCGGACAGAATAAGAGCTCCCTGTACCTCAGGAAGCTTCTGGGGCTCCCCATTCCATTCGAAATTCGGGGGCCAGGTGGCATCAGAACGCTTCTCTTTTGCCAACCCCCCCCCCACCGTCTAAACTTTAGGGTGCAGCCCTGTGGACTCTAAAAGGGATAGAGGAGTATATACAGTGAGACCCACTTCTGGCTCCTTGTGCTGCTGACATCCTATCCAGCCTTGGGTTGTTTTCCAGGGCTGGGGACTGTAGGATTGTTCCTTGCTGAAGGTGAGGGTACAGGGTGCCACCATCTGTCTGCTAGCCAGGAAGCTCCAGGGCAAGAGAAGTATTCAAGGGAGGGGACACTAGGAAGGGATGTAAAACTGGGATGAAGAGTAATCCAGAAGATGTATGGGCAACAATTCTGGGCTGATGGTAACAGAAGACACGGGAAACCCAATTGATTTCATAGCTGCTTTGTGGATGAGCTCTCTCTTGGTTCCGCCTTAAAGACCTTTGCTGAGCTCTAGTCCCACATTTTCTACTGGACATCAGAAATGTTAAGGAAAAAAAAAATGCTAAGAAAAATCACGTGTTTCTTATATTGTACTCAAACTGCTTCCTTCTAGAGCTGCATCTTGGCCCTAGCGCCTCCTCCTAGAAGCCTGCCGAGAATATGTCAAACCATCTACACATTGTGGCCCTTCACATATTGGAGGGCACCTGTCATGCTCGCTTCTGTGACCCACAATCCACTCTTCCTTTCTTCTGGCTGAAGGTCCTCTTCCTCTCACCATTACAGGTTGCATGGTTTTCCGAGCCTACGTCGTCTTTAATGGCCTTGTTTTTAGCATTCCAGTTTGGTTTTTTTCCTCCTAAATTGCAGCGTTCTCCTCCCTGGTTTTGGACAGTCTGTGCTTGCTGCCTAATAGTGGATTGGTGTTAAAGCAGCACCAGTGGTACCTATGAGATTTACATTTAACTAGAATTTCTAGACTTGTTTTTTTCTTTTCTCCCTCCATGAGCCAAAGTGAAATCTTTGCCATTTTGGCCATGTCCAACTTACATACCAACTTTAAAAAATAGTTCTTCTTATAATAATTCATGTTACTAGTTTCTTTCTATATGTGGTCCTTTAAGATATTTTTGGATCTATATTGTGCTGTCCAAAGTGTGAATTATCATTAAACTATGTGATGACATACCTTTGGCATACCACTGGACCCCTTCTCGGGTTAATTTTATACTTTTGTTTATGATTACTTAATAGGTAAAGAATGTTCCTAAATATATTTGCTTTATCCAATAACTCCACCACAAAAAAGGAAGTGGAAAAGGAGCTTATAACACCATTATACATCTACTTGGATTCCTGGTGATCCTTGCATTTCTTTGGTGTGCTCAAACACGAGTTGTTGAATTACCCACTCTAGGATTTATTCTGGAGCTCAGCCTGTAGTTCCTCACTGTGTGGTTCCATCTTAAGGGTGGGGGAAGACACAGACATTCTATATGAAATCCTCTTCCATTCCCTAAGATTTTCCCCAAATTCAGCAGTAATGATGCTGTACTCAGGTGATGAAATTACATCACCATATTAGAGCTCAATTCATCCAGGCCTGCAGAGGTAACATTGACTATGACAGCCAACATCCTTGACCTCAGGGGATAGCTGAAAGAGTAGGAAGAAAGGAAAGTAGGACAGGTAAGATAGGTAGGTAGGTAAGTAGATAGGTAGATTACAGACCCTAGGCTTTGATGTTTGTTTTGTTATTAGGTCTCCCATCAAGTCTAGGACAGAATCAACTAAGATTAAGTTACTTGCTTAAATTTAAACATCTGGTATGTGGCCGAGCTGGCATCCGGGCCTGGATTGCCTAACTCCAAGACTAATCCTTTTCAGTACATTTTTTTTACAGTATACCACCTTGCTTCTAGGACAGCAGGTCAGATTCATACACCCCTCCCACCCCCCACCCATGCCCCCCACATATTGGGCTTGCTCCTCCATGGCTTGTATTTTAAATTGAGTCTCCCCTCAACCGGGTATTCTTTGTAGACAACCAAGGATTGGGACGTAGGTCTTAGAGGATACAGCAGCCACTATAGTCTACTTGGAAAAACAGGCCTCCCAGATTTTAAACCCTTTAATTGATAGAGAAAGCCATCAGCCATGGTAGCCATCAGCCATCACCTTCAGTGAGGTGCCCACAGAGCAATAAAATACTTCAGGGATGCTTGAGTCATTCCAAGCCAGCCCTGCCAACCAGCAGCATTTGAATGTTGGGTACTGTGCAGCCAATATCCACAGCAGCTGGAAAGCACATCATAACCACCCCCGCCTGTGGGGCCAAACGAGAAATTTTTCCTATTTGTCTTTTCAGCCCTTCTGTACCTTTTACATGTATAATTCTTAAAGGCCTGACAAAATCTGAAGCCTGATTATTGAAATGAAATTCTCATATTTACTTTCTTCTCTGACAGGTTCTCAAATGAAGTATTTGGTCCCGCAGATTTTCTCACCTAACAGGGCTTCCAATGTGTCCTCTACCAGTAAGAGGGAGAGAGCTTTAAAATACTAATGTGGTCATAGTCACATAATTCAATATGTCATTTTCTGTGCTTTCTCGCGGTGGCCCATCGTCCAAGTTAATGAGGCCAGGACCGTGGGTTCAATGGCAGGAGAGCCAGTTAGCATCGCTCCTTTTGCAGACCAAAAATCCTGGCCCCTTCACTCTGGCCAAGAGCCTCAAATCTTTGTTCCACAGGGAATGTGGGCCCCAGCCTGGGGGCTCATTGAGATCTACCATGCTTGCAGACACACAGGCTAAGAGTCCACAGCTGAAAAGAGAACCTTCGCCCATATTATGTTAAACTCTACACAACACTGAATCTGTCTTCAATGTCCATTTCGGCCTCACCTCCTAATGACAGCAGTCATCTCTTTGCTGAAAATAAATTTCTTCAGCTAATTGCACTCACGGCTTTGGTCCGCACTGACTTGGGTTCCACTTAGGGGAAGTATAAAAGGCAATGGGGAAACTCAGCGGGGGGAGCCTGCTTTCTCCTCTCACTCTCTCTGCCTCCCTCTCTGCCTACTTGTGATCTCTGTCAAATACATAAATAAAATCTTTAAAAAAAAAAAAGGCAAGGGGGAAATAAGTGTTCAGTGGAGGGAGCTGACCTCTGCTAGCTGCCATCTTTTTCGACACATTACCAAATCCATAAGTACTCTCCATACATTGATTGAAGATTTATTTATTTTTCCATAAGCCAAGAAAAAGAACCCCACCTTTCTGTGCCTTTCCTTCAAGTGTTTCAATTGTAAAGCTCTGTTATCGGTAATATGGCGGGAAGGTACTGTTAACAGTTAAGCTCATGAACAGAAATAATTCCTAAAAGGACACCTGCTTTTTGATTTGGTGCTAAGAGGAAGAATGGCATGCGCACTTACAGAAGTCTTTTCTTTTAACGTTAAGAAATGATTATCATTAGGGGCACCTGGGTGGCTCAGTCGTTAAGCATCTGCATTCAACTCAGGTCATGATCCCAGGGTCCTGGGATGGAGCCCTGCATCAGGCTCCCTACTCAGTGGGAAGCCTGCTTCTCCCTCACCCACTCCCCCAGCTTGTATTCCTTCTCTTTATGTCTCTTTCTCTGTGTGTCAAATAAATAAATAAAATCTTATTTTTTAAAAAAATGGTTATCATTAGTTCCCAAGATCTTTGCAATAAACTACTAAACTGATGTATTTTTTTGGCCCAAAGAAATGGAAGCCATACAAAAAAAGCTTTGACTTGAATTCTTTCTTCATTAGGGAGGGGACCGGTGCAAAAAAACATTTTTCTTTTCCTGATGTTAGATGTTTTCGCTTTCGGAAAAGCCACAGACTTCACAACAGGCAAGGATCCACAGTTAAGGGCACTTCCTGCAGGCCAACACATGGAAACGTCCCTTTTTATTTCCTGACACCTGAAGATCGGAAGATTAGGTAACAAGGTCAAAGTTAGTACTCCATGCTGGTGAAAGACTCCTGAAACAAAACCACTCAAAGAGGGGGCAGCCTCGGAGTCTTAGCAGAGGTAGAGGCCAGGGGGCACACCTGCAGGAGCCTGGGAGGCAGATCCTCTCCCCTGACCCATCCTCCAGCTGATTCATCTTCAGGGCATCTCCATTTGGAACAGTTTGTGAAAACAATAGGCAGTGGTATGATCGCTCATTTGCATTTACCTCCAGGCCAACCTCTGTTTAACTTCTCACTGGTACTCTGGCCACTGTATCACACAAACCTGGACAGAAGATAGCTGAGGATTTGGGTCCTGGATTAAGACTCTGCAATTTAAGGATTGCATGCCCCTGAGCAAGTGATTTCAACTCTCAGAGTCCATTTCATCTTCTGGAAAATGGGGTGGGGGGGGCGGGAAGAGTGGTGGTGAAAATACCTACTTCACCAGGTTATTTTAAGAATTAAATGACTTCGTGGGACACCTGGGTGGCTCAGTTGGTTAAGCAGTTGCCTTCGGCTCAGGTCATGATCCCAGCGTCCTGGGATCGAGTCCCGCATTGGGCTCCTTGCTCGGCAGGGAGCCTGCTTCTCCCTCTGCCTCTGCCTGCCACTCTGTCTGCCTGTGCTTGCTCTCTCTCCCTCTCTCTCTCTCTGACAAATAAATAAATAAAATCTTTAAAAAAAAAAAAAGAATTAAATGACTTCGTGATTAGGAAATGCTTAGCAGAGTGGCTTGTAAAAGTGCTCCGCATAAAATCCCCAGATAGCTCTTGAAGATCCATCCCCTTCCTCCTCCTTCATATTGGTTTCCAATGCCTGCCCTTTGGGTCTGCTTGTGTTCCTGCCCTCTTAAAGCTCCATTTTCATTTGACTTTTCCTGAGTCCTTTACTAACACCCCCACCCCCCCAAAAAAAGACACCGTGCCTTTGATTTCAGGAAACAATTTCCTGCCTCAATAAGCAAAACATTCTAGGCATATCTCATGCCTTGCAAGCTGCCAAGTTAATGGTGAACACCAATACCGCCTTTTGGTGTTTGTCTCCTAGGGAGTTTTATTCTGGGCTTTATTATGTCTGCATCTTTAATGAGAAATGTATTCTGTTGCTATGGCATATTGAAATTAATGCCTTCCTCTGGAAGGTGGAATTGTCAGTGCCCACCTACCTCAGGTTTTCCCTAAGGCATTATGAGATGGAGATCTAGTGGTTTATGAAACTACACTTAATCAGATAAGTCTCACGCTAAACTCAGTGCCTTTGATTTCTAATTTCTGCATTTTAATTTGTCCTGCAGTTCAGTAGCATAGATTTATTGAAGTCTCTGCCAGCCACAATTTTCTCTGACCCGCTATCGTTTTCATAATTCCTGCAAAATAGGCGGGGGTATAGTGGGAAAGGAAGGGAGACCGGTGTCATTTATTTCCGGTGCCAGGGTGAGGCCCCCTTGCAGTAAGTAAAATGTAGATAAATGATGTTTCTTCTGGTGTTAGAGTATGTTTCTATGACCAACCCTGGGTTCAGTTTCTCTCCAGGCTCTTCTGAGCAGATCTCATTTCCAGTATCTCTGAGCTGGTGAAATGTCCATTCAAATGAGTAAAGGCATTTAACAAAGCACAGCGTCTTTCTCATTAGGCTGCCAGGATGCACAATGTGCTGTTGGCATTCAGAGCCCCAGTGTCCTGGGATGTGAGCTCCGGTTTTGAAATCTTTATGCATGATGTCACTGCGGCTGACAAGTACGACAGGTTACCCCCCCGACTGTAGCAGGAATGGTGCTGCAGGGTGACCTGTCACTCTCATCTGAGATCCAAGTAAAAGTCAGACATTTTAAACTCTACCCACCACGTTCAATCTAGAATTGAAGAGGAAATAAGCCTTCGAGTCCAGTGAGGCCATGGACCAGCAGAAACTTAGAGAAAAGTGTCAGCAATACCAGGAATTTGCCAGTTTTTTACTTGCTGTTTTAAGGATGTTAAAAATCCAACTGCTGATGCCTATCACCATTGTTTTATAAAAGAGTTTTATAAAATTCTAATCTATATAATAATAATCTATATAATATCTATATAATGTCTATTTCTAACAGTAGAAAGAACAAGTCTTTTTTTTTCTTTTTTAGAGAGGAGATATAGAGGAAGAGGGAGAGGGAGAATTTCCAGCAGACACCCCAGAGAACATAGAGCCCAAAGACAAGGGGCTCAGTCTCACACCCCTGAGAGGATGACCAAGATGAAATCAAGAGTTGAATGTTTAACTGACTGAGCCACTCAGGGGCCCCTAAAAAGGACAAGTCTTAGAATTTAAAATAAACAAATTTGACTTTTTTAATAACTCACTACATAGTCCCCCTCCTCCTTCCCTTTGTTTCCTTCCTTTGCTGCAAAGGGGTTGAAAACATCATCAGAGATCAGCATGGCTTTGGGAATCGCCAATAAGTGAACCTCCTCATTTTAAGATGAGGAAACCGAGGCTCTCTGAGGTGAGCTGAATTAATGAAAGCTGGGACTAGAGCCCAGATCTCCTGGCTCCTTGTCTAGTATTTATTTGCTCTGCCTTCTTTGTAATGGAATTCAGGGTAATGGCCCAGAGGTACAGCAAGATCCTGGAGTGTCTTCTTAATCACCAAATGTGATGATGCTATCTTCTCTAAAGTGGTCTCACCTTTAAAAAAAACCACAATATGTGTAAGAAGATTCTTTAGTGACTAGCTCAAGGACTTGTTTATCTACTAGTCTTTAAAAACCAATGATGACAAATAATAAACCCAGAAAGTTGAATTTGAGGTCACTCATAAAGATTGGTAATTAAACATTTATTGTACACTTAAACAGTGTGTTGAGGAGCTTTGGGGGGTGATGGAGTCCACAGTTTGTGGTGGTTCTAGAATCCCCTTCACAAAAGCAAAAGTCTGAGTCACTAAATTATATGACTTACACACCACACTTCCCATTTTCCATACTGTTCTTCTTTTTAGTGTCTACATCCACATTCTTGCCTCTGGCCTCAAAGGTTAAGAGACACATCCTAAGCACTACATTTTAATTTTGGTCCTCCTTCTCCAAGTTGACCCTGGGGTATTGGGCCCTGTTTATGAGTAACTATCCCTTGGAACCACTCCCCAACTTTGGGATCCACTCTTGGGGAGCACCAACCTGGCTCTCCTTCTACTTCTCTGCCTCCTTTGGTGACTTCTCTTCCTCATTCTGAAACCAGACAATGGACATTCCCCAAATTCCATCCTTAAACCTTCACTCCCTATAAACTCAAGTTTTCACCTCTCCTATGATACCACCTCAAACCACCACCACTTCTAAGCCCACATCTTTATTATCAGCTCTTCCAAGTCCCAGAGTCACTTTCCTAACTCTAGGCTGAATATTTCCAACTGTGTGTCACCATTTCCTCAAACACAACATGACTAGAACAGAAGTCATTACATAAGTGAGAGCCTTCTCGACCAATCCCATTCTCCATACCAACTGGCTGCTGCTTCTTCCCAATGTCTCTCTCTCTCTCTCTCTCTCTGTTATCAGTATGACCATCCATGGAGGAAAAACGCCATGGAACCAGGGACTCAGAAATGCTGAGTACCACTCTGTCAAAATAGGAGGCACACGGCTTCTCCCAGTCATGCCACCTCTGCTCTGGCCTCCAGACTGAGTTTGAGATATAAGAACCAAGTAATATCTCCAATAAAGAGTCACCTCTAAAAAGCAAAGACAGGATTCAGGAGTTAATGAAAGAAAATGAGCTTTGCCAAGGAAGGCAGCTGTCATTCTTATAAAATGGGCAGCATGTCTACATGGATCAATAAATTTTAGTCTCTTCAGCAGAGAAACCCATACTTTAAGTCATGCCACCAACATATATTAACTTTGTGATCTCAAGTAATACTATTAACCTTTCCTTGCCTCCATTCCCTTTTATGCAAAATGAAAACAAAATGAAAGACAGTTAATTGGGTGGTTGAAGAATTGAAATAGTCGATATCTGTAAAACTTTTAGAATAATGATTGGTAATGAACAGATGCTGAGTTACTGTCTGGTTTCCCCAGAAGCAGACCCTGAATCAAGGCTTTGGGAGATGATCCCAGGAAATACTTGTAATGGGGAAGTGAGACAAGTAAGTGGGGGGAGTCAGCAAGGGGTGAGTTATCAAGCCAGTCACCACTGTGAGGAAGTAGAGCCTGATCTCATTAGGGAACTCTGGGGGTCAGTGAGGAACACCCACTTCAGAGTCACCCCCTCCCAAAAGGATAAGGAAACTGGGGTATTTACATGCTATCTCTAGTCAGTCAGTGGTTGAAAGCTACTGCCAGACGTGTCAATTCTCTGGTACGTCCACCTCTTCCAGCTGCCAGAGAAAGCCCTCAGGCAGTTGGAAACTGGGCCAGCAAGTACCCTACAAGGGTAGAGCCCAAGAAGATACAGGAGGACACTGTCTATGATCAATAAATATGTTATCATCATCATCATCATCATCATCATCATCACTGAAGTCCAAAGGCAAAACGAAAGAAAGCTGGGCTCTTCTAGGTAAAACTAATGGGAGGGAGAGGAGGTTATGCGCCCAGGATTTGGCACTGGGAGCCCAATTGTCTCATCCCAGGTGAGGTACCAAGTCAACCCTACAGAATGTCAGAGATGCACAGAGCAGTTTGTGGATCATACTCATGACCTACTGGGAATGACCAGAAAAAGGTAAAAAATCCCCTTCTATCTCGAGAAATGGCAACTTAGTTTTAGAGACCAACCACGTGCATCACACAGTAAGATAAGCAGCAAAGGAAGTTCGGACTTACTAAGTGTCCAAAGAGTTGGAGCAGAAGCTGTTTGGAGAGGTGAGATAGCAGCTGGCTGGGGCAAGCAGAATAGGCTCCATTGATTAAAGAGGATTAAACAAAACCTTATAGAATGATTTGTTTTCACTTAGAAGAACACAGCCATGGCAGGATTTCCAGGAGGTAGCATTATATTGATTGAACCAAAGAGCTCCCCCGATCTAGTTGCTGGCTGTCAATATGGAAGGCCTGGGAGCTGGGACAACTGCTTAACACATTCCCTCAGGTATCCTGCGATTGCAAAGTGTTTTTTTGCTAGTGGTGATGCCTTTCTCTCCAAACCACCAGTCTCAGGCAGATACGGCTTTCAATCTCTCTCTCTCTCTCTCTCTTTTTTTTTTTTTTAAAGATTTTATTTATTTATTTGAGAGAGAGGCAGTGAGAGAGCATGAGCGAGGAGAAGGTCAGAGGGAGAAGCAGACTCCCCGTGGAGCTGGGAGCCTGATGCGGGACTCGATCCTGGGTCTCCGGGATCATGACCTGAGCCGAAGGCAGTCGTCCAACCAACTGAGCCACCCAGGTGTCCCTCAATCTCTCTCTCTTGACTGCTTCACTGGCCTTCCATTTTAAACATTGTCTCTAATACCGTAGTAATAGCTATCAACAACTTTGTGAAGTAGGTATTTAGGTAGCCATTTTATAGAGGAGGAAATTGAGGTTAAGGGTTAAGGAATCTCCCTAAAGTCTCACCACTGAGCTTGCGCTGGCACCCTAGTGTATCTTTTTCGAAGCCAGACTAAATCACTATACTTTGATGCCTGCAGTTCAAAGCAAAGTCCAAGCAAAGAAGATCTCTTAATTACTTTAAATTTGGGATCATCAAATTAGATCTTTCAAATTGATCTGAAGCACTTGTATTTATAGGCTGTTTAGTCTCCCTTAGTGTCAACACAGCTATGGGGACTTTTTCTAAGGCTACATCTATCCCAGCAGCTGCTACCAGCTTATGGAAAACAAACTGGGATGGGACAAAAGAGAAGAGATTGAAATTCATTTGAGTGACAGCTTTCTTACCTTGGTCAACAGATGGTACATTTGTAGCATTCTTGGATTTCTAGGAGTGGAAGAATTCCTTGAGATCTGAGTTCAGCCCTTTTTCTGCAGAACTGTATGGTTTGTTCAGTACTTAACATTCCATCTGTTACCTTTCGGCAGTTGTCGTTTTTCTTTAATCAAAGGTACTTATTACTTGAAGCTTCCTTTTACTATGTCAGATGTGTTAAAGATTCATTCATTCATTCATTCATTCATCCATCCATAATAAGACAGCTTAGAAAGGTAGAGAGGGTAAAATATTATCCTTCATCTACATATAAGAAAAAGGAGATGATCAATAATGACCCTTTAATTTGGTCTTTCCTTTTGCAGACAGCCCGCTCCTCCCACCCCGACCAATTTCCCCAGAACAAAAGGCTCTTCAAGATTCTGGAGTAGATCACAGCAGATGCAGCCTCCGTTCAGGGCTCCTTGTAAGTGATGGCTCCCCAGTCCCTGAAGCCAGAGGGGTTTTCTCCATTTTTCAGTGGATAACTCCATGACCAGGTGCTGAAAATTCTTTGGGTAAAACCACACCATGATGAAAGGGTTCAAATACAAAAAGAAGGAGGTGGAAGACATTTCCCAAATACTTGAGAGATCTTTTAGGATATTCTGGGCTCAGCCAGGCGCTGGGCTCTCTGGGACCACCTGTGCATGTGGACGTGCCATTCCAAATTTAGAAATGCATGAAGCTAGCAGGAGCTGGGGAAGTTAGCATAGAAAATTTAAGACCAACTCCCAAAGGGACAGCAATTAGTCTTAATTGCCCACTGGTGCCACTGTGTGTTCCTCTAGAAGAAGATACACAGTGATCCTTACCTAAATTTTTAATGCTGATGATGGTGATGATGATAGAGTAGCGGGAGCAGCAGCAGGCTGACATTTACTGTGCATTTACCGTGTGTTACACACTGTTGGGTTGTTCATATATATGAACGCATTTAGTCGGAGAGTAGCCCTGTGAAGTCAGTATTATGATTATTGTCTACATTTTACAAAGTTACCTGAGGCATAGAATTCAAGTTTCTTGCCCAAGGTCACATAGTTAATAAGTGGTGGGATTTAAATTTGGCGAGTCTGTATTACTGTGTAACAAATTACCCCCAAACTTAGTGACTTAAGACAATACTTATTCTCTCACAGCTCTGAGAGAATCGGGAGTCTGAACTTGGCTTCACTGGGTCTTCTGACTTCTGGGTCTCTCACGGGGCTGCATTCAAGATAGAAGCAAGGCTGCTCATACTGAGGCTGTATGACATCCTGTTGGCCTCCTGTTTATTGACAGGATTCAGTTCTTTGTGGGCTGTCGGACTGAGGCCGCAGCTCCTCTCTGACTGGTGGACAAAGGCTGCTCTCAGTTCTTTGCACATGGGCTTCTCCACAAGGAACCTTACAACATGATCATTTGCTTCCTTAGAATAACAAAATAAGAAGTTTCAGAAAGAGAGAGAGAAAGAGATCGAAAGTGTTGTCAAGATGGAAGTCACAGTCTTTTGTGACTTAATCGCACAAGTGACATCCCATCACTGCCATATTCTATTCATTAAAGTGATTCGCTAGGTCCAACCCACATTCAAGAGTGGATAATACAGAAATTGTGACTACAGAGGTAAGATCATTGGGGGCTACCTTAAAGGATGCCTCCCACATAGTCTGATACAGAGCCCAAGGCCTTGACCAAGAGAGGAAAGGGGGTCGCACTTTTCCTCTATGGTTAAATTCAGAAGAACCAGATCTATCTCAATAGACAGTGTAAGAGTGTAGGGCTGGGGAAATTCTAGCCCAGAGGCCAGCTCTAGCCAGGATCTAGAGTTAATTAGTTCAAGTCACTTGAGCTTCTAGAGTTCTATTTTCCTCCCTGAAAACTCTCCTAGCTATGCCATTAACTGTAAGTGTGAGGAAAATGAGAGTTGCAAATAATGATTATTTTTTAAATTTCTATTTTGAAGTTAGTGATGGGGTGCCTGGATTGCTCAGTTGGTTAAGCATCTACGTTCAGCTTTGGCCATGATCCCAGGGTCCTGGGATTGAGCCCCACATTGGGCTCCCCATTCATCAGGGAGCCTGCTTCTCCCTCTCCCTCTGCCTGCCACTCTCCCTGCTTGTGCCCTCTTTGTCTCTCTCTCAAATAATTAACTAACTAACTAAATAAATAAATAAAATCTTTGAAAAATAAAAAAAAATAAAGTTATTGATGAGAGCAGTTTACCTCAGGACATCACTCTTCCCTCTTCCCTCTTCCTCTTTTCTTTTGTCCTTTATCTTTCCCTGTATAATTTTATATGTCTCTCTGTGGCAATTTCTCCACTTTCATCTTATGTCTCTCCTCAATTCCCCTCCCACCTGACCAGCTTTCTCTTCCTATCTTCTTATTGTTCCATACTTTTCTTTATCCTTGATCCTTCTTAGTCTCTAGGTTGCTTTAAATTTTAATTTATAAAAAGTTTTTAGGAAGAAATAAGTCTGCCAAGCAAATTCACAAGAAGGCAGTATGATGGTCAGTTTCATGTGACAACTTGACCAGGTGATAGTGCTCAGTTATTTAATCAAACACAAATCCACGAATCCAGGTATTGTTGGGGTGAAGGCATTTTGTAGATGTGATTGAGATATGCAATCAGTTGACTTTATGTAAAGGAGATTATCCTGGATAATCTGAGCAGGACCAATGCAATCCATTGAAACCTATTTCCTTCTTAGCAGAAGAAGAAATCTTCCTTGTGGACTTAGTTCTTATCTGAGAGTTTCCAGCTTCCTTGTCCTTTCTTGTCCTGACACTGTGTCCTACAGATCTGGGACCTGCCTAGCCCCCACAACTGCATAAATCAATCACTTTCAAACATTTTATATAAATATATGTATATTTATTTATGTATGTTTATTTATATAAATGCATTATATGTGTGTATGTATATGTGCATATAAATTTCTATCTAAATCTAGGTATGTAAAGAAATACAGAACCTACTGATTCTGTTTCTTGGGTGGGATCCTGAACAACACAGGTAAGAATGTCCAATAGTTCTGATAGGGTCTTTATAGCAGTTGGGAGGGGGAGGCATAAAAGAAGAATTGGATAATTCAAAGAGATGATTTTCAGAGCTACTATTTTTTTTCCAGATGAGAACTATGGATGTCCCTCAAGTTATGCCATGCTGGCTACCAAGTTGGTCTGAATTAGTAGTCCTTGATGATACTTCAGCCACTCTTCTTTGTCCCATCCAAACTTCTTTGTCATGTTTTCCATTCTCAAAGGGAACTACTTGCTAGCAAATTGTTCTACTACTCTATTTCATTCACACTTATGTTCCTAGCTCTGAGTCTTGCACATTTATGCCCCTTAATATAGGTTAATTTAAAAGATGATTGATGAATTTAAATTTAAACAAGGGCATTCAATGTCTTTTTTTTTCTTTATTCATTTCTTAAAAATTTTAATTCCAGTACAGTTGACATAAAGTGTTAAATTAGTTTCAGGTGTACACTGAATGTCTTAACCCAGAGATAAGACTAATGATTAGGTTCATGCACCACAAAGGGTCTGTGAAAGGGAAATACTTGAGGGCAAGAGCACCTCTCCTTGATTTGTAAATCCTATTTATGAATAAACTACTTGGGTAGCTACCTAATTGGCCACCCATAGTTATGCTACATTTCTGTGTCTGTACCAAAATGTGGTCTTAGACAAACACTAAGCCATGCACGCTGCCTGTGCCCAAACTCTACACGAAGATCACCCATCTCCAAGTGTGGTCTGAGGATGCCTAGAGGTTCCTAAAACACTTTCAGGGGGTCTACTAGGTCCTCCTTTCCCAGCTACTTATCTGTGGAAGGCTGCATTTTCTTCATAGACTTCGATCAAAACAACATATCACAACAGATGATAAATAAGGAAGCAGAGATGAAAACCATGTTCTCCTTTATTAAGTCATCCATTAAAGAGATTTGAAAAAACTCAGAACAATGCCATTCTTTTCTCACTAATTTGTTGAGAAATGCAGTTATTTTTCATAAAATATGTCACATGCAATGAGGGTATTCTTGTTATTTCAAAATAACAATAAATGTAATAAAGAACTATTTTTAAAATTTTGTTTTAATTTCTAATATGATAAATATTATTAGATACAATCCACACTAAAAGAAGCTCTTTGTGTCTTCCATAATTTTCAAGAGTGTAAGGAATCCTAAAACCTAAAAGCTTGAGATGCTGCTGCTAAAAATCGTTAATCATGTTTCTGCTGGACCAGAAAGCACCATGTGCCTCTAGGGGTGACTGGTTGGTCCCAGGAATTGGGAACGGTTTAGAGTGACATGGAACCTCGAGTGTGTCCCATTTGCTTGCCACCAAATCCACATCAGAGGTCATGTTTCATATTCCTTTTTATCTTCTACAGAGCCCAACAGAACATGAGCACACAGTACACATTCTGTTAAATATATGGACTGATTTGTATTAATCTTCAACCCTGCAAAATATATTCATTTAGAATGAGGAGATATCCACCATACAGCTTAAGAAGCATAGCGTCAGTCTCAAAGGCTAAAACTCAAGCAGTTTGGGAGACCCCTTTCCTCAGCCCAGAGAATGGAGCCTTTTCTTATGAGCCCATGAAGTCACCATGTCCAGGAGATTTTGAAGTTTTCCTTTGGTTAGAGAAATAGGCAGGATATGATAGCAGTTTTACAGCGCGGGGTCTCAGGTGAACTAATGATTAGTGCCTGGCAATATAGAACCCAAGGTGTATGACTTTTACACATACTCTATTTGAGTACAGTTTAAAAAAAAAATTTTTTTTTTTTTTTTACTTTCCAGAGAGAGAGCATCGGGGGAGAGAGAGAGGGCACAAGCAGGGGGAGCAGCAGGCAGAGGGAGAAGCAGCCTCCCCGCTGAGCAAGGAGCCCGATGTGGGGCTCCATCCCAGAACCCCAGGATCACAACCTCAGCTGAAGGCAGACACCCAACCAACTGAGCCACCCACGTGTCCCTTGAGTACAGTTTTTAAGTCCGGACTAGATTGTGGCTATAAGTGCTGAGTCAGAGCTCATCTTACTGGCAGCGAGATCGGGAGCAAATTTCTTATGTTCTATCTGCCCCACTTTCCCTGCCTGTTTAACGGGAACAACAGTATTATGCCTTGAACTGTTGGAGGTGAAAATCAAATGATGTAATCGTACAGCAAGCTCTCAGCCTGGGTGCCTGGCACCGTGAGAGAACTGGAAAAAATGTCAAGTACTACTATTATCTATCTACTACTCCTTTGTGTTCTGCAGAGTAGCGGGGCTGGGAAATGGACTTTCTGTTCTTACTTGGTAGTTAATATTTAATATGCTAAGCACTGGAGAGACCTAGCGTTTCCCATAGTCCTTGCTGAGAATGCAAAAGGGAAAAACAGATCTTGTCTCTTGTCTCCTTTTTCATTCTCAGCAAAAGCCCAAAGGTGGAGGCAAAGGAGGAAGAGGAGGACAACCACTCATTTACTAAAGAAAATGTACTTCCCCCACCGACCTGTTGCGGGTGAGTTTGCAACAATCCCCTTCACTCCGAATGGGAACTTCTCTTGCTGGAGCAGAAAGGACGTGGAGCTGGCCCGGGCAGTGTGTCTGTTTGCTGTGGGTCCTCGGGCTGCCTACTAAGTCTTGGGGCAGAGTTGGTTTTCAGGTCTGGGGCCAGGAAAACACACCCCTTAATGTGCACGTATTTGCAGTGTGACACAGGACTTGGAAGCCCCAGCACCATAGACCGGAGCGGCCGCCTGACTTGTTTCCCAGGAAAGGCTGTCTTCATGAGATATTATTAGGGATGAATGCTGTGAGCTCTGAGCAGGCAAAGGACAGCAGCCACCTAACTTCAAAGGCTCCCCCCTCTCTGGCCCCCCGCGAGCTGGGCTGTGTCAGCCACAGGCCCAAAAAAGATCTTTCATGGAGGAGAGAGAGCACTGTGACTTGCCCAGTAGCTGCATTTGAGAATCAAAGGGCTGATTTCAGGCAGTGATAATGCGGTTTGTGTGGAGGAGAGCTCGGGCGGCTTTCATGTGCCGCTGAAGGAAGAGAGAGCAGCAGGAATTCAGAGCCAAAGGCTGGCTCTGGTCTGCGCTTGAATTAGACCCAAGGTAAACAAGAAAACACCTGCCACTTCACCAGTGATGTACTTGGCACCAGGAGATGCAAACTAATGCACGGGGTTGGGACAGCAGGGTGTTGGAAATGAGCTGGACCAATCCACTCGTTCTAGAAGATGGTGCCAAACCAGTGCAGAAGTTGGGTAGCAAATGCCATGTAATGTCTGCAAAGAAGCAGTAAAATAAAAATTTTAAAATGCAGGTTATTTCACCAGAAGAGTGAAAGGCCAAGCAAAGGGAATAACAAAACTTTTTGTTTAACAGGCTGTTTCCATTAGCAGCAGACAAAGGAGGAGGAAATAGGTTTCTACTTGCCTGTCCGGAATTTGGATAACATCATGAGGATTCTGTCACTGAACTAACAGTGGGGAGGAAAAAACAGGTAAGCTAATGGAACACATGCCTCGGTGAATCTTTTTGTTTTGTTTTTGTTTTTTTAAAGGTTTTATTTATTTATTTGACAGCAGAGATTACAAGTAGGCAGAGAGGCAGGCAGAGAGAGAGGAAGGGAAGCAGGCTCCCTGCTGAGCAGAGAGCCCTATGCGGGCTCGATCCCAGGATCCTGGGATCATGACCTGAGCCGAAGGCAGAGGCTTTAACCCACTGAGCCACCCAGCACCCCTGTTTTGTTTTGTTTTATTTTGTTTTGTTTTAAGTGAGCTCTATGCCAATGTGAGGCTTGAACTCACAACCGTGAGATCAGAGTCACATGGTGCACTTACTGAGCCAACCAGTGCCCCAGTTTGGTGAATCTTTAAAACATGAGTGAGCATCAAAAACTAATGATGCACTGTATGGTGACTAACATAACATAATAGATAAAATAAAATAAAAAACAAATAATCCGGGGCACCTGGGTGGCTCAGTGGGTTAAAGCCTCTGCCTTCGGCTCAGGTCATGATCTCAGGGTCCTGGGATCGAGCCCCGCATCAGGCTCTCTGCTTAGCAGGGAGCCTGCTTCCCTTCCTCTCCCTCTGCCTGCCTCTCTGCCTACTTGTGATCTCTGTCTGTCAAATAAATAAACAAAATCTTTAAAAAACAAACAAACAAATAATCCATCCAAAAAAATAAATAAATAAAAAATAAAATATGAGTGGCCCTCTTCTGTTAGGAGTGGCACAAGTCCACCTTTCCATTCCAGACAGCAAGTTCCAAATACGGAAGGGCATGATTTTCTACATACTCTTTTGACGTAAAGAAACACTTCCAACAATTGACAACAATGAGGCAATAGCAGGGATGAAAAATAACCAAGGCGAGAAATACAAATATCAAGTAGCAAACGAAAGTTTCATTCACGGATGAAAGAAACAGGATTTTTAGAAAGAAGGAAGAATGAACTGGAAAAAGTGGGAGATTGTGGGCACGCTTATTTCAATTTTCTAAGTATACGTTCTTGGTTAAGTATATGTTCTCAACAATTTGGAGTTCACTCCAGATACTAAATCTCCCTTCCGGAGGTTCACACCTCTACATAATTAGGTTAGGTCGCCCTCTGGTGGCAAGGAGCTAACCTAGCGTCTGGTAAAGCCCGTGTATCCTCTGGTAGCGTCTGGGATTGGAGTTGAGTATTTGGTATACAGCACTTTCACACAGAGCAAATACGAAGAAACCATAAATACCTAATTACAGTTCCCGTGAACTCTTGTAAAGAGTTCAGAAAGCAATTTGAGATCCCGAAGAACTGAAGGAATATTTAGTGCACCATTGTATCAAAAGGGGTGTCTTTAATAGGGATACTGTGTTACTGAGATTAATCAAATATCTGCTAAGAAAGCTTTCCCTGTTGATGGCAAATAAAACATTCTGATTTATACAGATACATTCTCAGCCAAGACAACCTTCATAAACCTCGTTGAACCTCCAAAGGAAAAAAAGGCCAACAACCATTGAACATATCTGAGATAAGAAAAAATTTAATAACTGAATTCCAGTAATTGTCTAAGCAACAAGATTAGTCAACTAATGATTCTAATCTTTTTTTTTAAATTTATTTATTTGTCAGAGAGAGAGAGAGGGCGAGCACAGGCAGACAGAGAGGCAGCTGAGGCAGAGGGAGAAGCAGGCTCCATGCCAAGCAAGGAGCCCTATGTGGGACTCGATCCCAGGATGCTGGGATCATGACCTTAGCCGAAGGCAGCCGCTTAACCAACTGAGCCACCCAGGTGTCCCTAATGATTCCAATTTTGATGCTGTCATTATCTAGCTGTGTGTTTTTGGATTTCATTAGATCCCATTAGATTTCCTATTATTTTTCTTGAACTACCTCCAATATCACTTGTGACCCAAATATTAACCAAATTATTATAACTTAATATTAATTCTCTCCAGGAGACTATAATCAGCACAAGCCCTATAATGTGTACATACACATTATAAAGACAATGATAAAAATAGTGAATGCATGAGGAAGTTGTCCTCTGATTACATGGAAAACACTGGGAAATATGGCAGAAGTAAGCACTGAAGTTGACATGTTATGGATACAGTTATGAGAGAGAGCCTGGCAGTTAATTTTCAAGCTCAGATTTTGGAGAAAGAGGCTGTGATGAATCCAGCTTTGGTCAGAGGCTCACACAGGTCTGGAGGTATGAATAGGGTGACTAGGATGGGATGGGGCAGAAAACTCAGTAGATGACCATGGCAGGCACAAACATGTATCAGTCTTAAAAAATCGAATGATCTCTTGCTTTGACCCTTAATAAGTATGTGTTTATGCTGCCACTATTGTTGCTGATAATTAGTGAAGTACATATTTTTCATTTATCTCATTAAATTTAGGTAATATAACCAAAGCTATATTATTCAGTTAATATATTCTAACCCATGCCACAAAAAGGTTTTATGGCCCTGTAAAAGATTTCTTACAAGGAATATGGCATAATAAAAAAATTAATCTCTAAGATAAAAATGCATCTGAGGGGCGCCTGGGTGGCTCAGTGGGTTAAGCCGCTGCCTTCAGCTCAGGTCATGATCTCAGGGTCCTGGGATCGAGTCCTGCATCGGGCTCTCTGCTCAGCAGGGAACCTGCTTCCCTCTCTCTCTCTTTCTGCCTGCCTCTCTGTCTACTTGTGATCTCTCTCTGTCAAATAAATAAATAAATAAATAAAATCTTTAAAAATGCATCTGAGCCTTAAATGTCCTCTATAAACCTCTATAATTTGGGGAAAAAGTCAAATTTTAATAAGATTTGAGACGAGAACGAAGATCATTGATGGGAGTACTCTTACTATGTTTTTCCCTAATATTAAAATTCATACATTAGCTATTTCCTCTAGCATTGCAAACCAGTAGGATTATTAATGTCTATTTTATTAATTAGGGGGAAAAAATCAAAGGATTTCTCAAGATCACAGAAAAAGTCCTTAAAGAGTCATCATGGTTTTTGTTTGATCCATCCATCCAACCATCCACCCATTCATTTATTCATCAGATATTTACTGAGCCAATCTGCATATTTTGTACCTGCCCTCATAAGGGTAGCAAACTGGGGTCCCTGGGTGGCTCAGTTGGTTAAGCATCTGCCTTTGACTCGGGTCGTGATCCCGGGGTCCTGGGATCCAGTCCCACATTGGGGTCCCTGCTCTGTGGGGACCCTGCTTCTCCCTCTGCCTCTCTCTGTCTCTTATGAATAAATAAATAAAATCTTAAAAAGAAACTAAGGGTAGCAAAGGTGAAGAAGACATGATATCCATGTATGCAAGTAGTTTGCAATATAGTAGGACGAATCAGACAACTACATGTGTAAGTATAGAAAGTAGGTTGAAATAGGTGCTTTGGAAGTTCATAGGATTGGAATTACAGAAAGGAGAGACCTTGAAAATCAGTCCAACTTCTCTCATAGTGTATAAATACTCAATAGAATATTTGGTATCCAAGGTCCTTTCTTAATAGTATATATAGTATACTATACATAGTATACTATATATATGCCATATATATACGGCATATATATTATAATATATAAAGAACATTAAGACCCTGGAGGTGTGTATACACATTTATATATATATTATGTATCTTACCCTAGGTTGTCTGTTTTTCCAGAGAGGAACTGAAAATATTTCTGTGTTCTGGTTTGCCCTCTTTGGATTATATTTGTATTATCCTTATATGTGCTGTTCAAGTTGGATCTGATCTACTCAGGAGTATATGCGGGCCATTTTATCTCATGATATTTGTTACACTTTTAAAGAATTACACAAAATTATGTGCTTTTGGAGCATCTAAGTTACATCGAGGGCTTATACTATATTTGAAGTCAAATAAAGCCCCAGATCTTGCTGCTCTGGCCGCCATCCTGGCCAGGGGAAGTCTGGTCTGTGTTGGTGGGGAAGGAGAGGGATAGGAGGACTAGTTAAGGAAATGCTTCTTATACTTGCTGAGTCTTTAGACAGAATCTGGGCATGTGGACAGAGGAGTAAAAGGCTAAGGAGAAAATCAGAAAGAGAGTTCTGGATGAGGGCAGGCCAGAACACAAGGAAAATTTAGAAATCTAACATCTAAGAAGTTGAGATAAAAATCAAGATCCACAGTGAAATGTCTTCAATAAGGAACAGACAAAGATAAAAAAGCAGGTTTCAGAGGTGGTATCCAGAAAGGTAACCCAAAGCAATTTTAGGTCTTCCAAGGGTGAGTCCTGAGAAGAGGAGGAAGCTGTTAAGAGGATAAAGCCTGTTCCGGCGTCTTCTCTTAATCAACATTCACTATGTATCAAACCCTGGGCTAAACACTAGCTATAACAGATGAAGAAGACCTATGTCCAGATCTCGGAATTTTCACAGCCTCCTTTGGGAGCTGGACATAGGCCATCCACCTCCTACATAATGTGGTCAGTACAGTGATGGAGAACACCCAGGGGCCACAGGAGAGGAGCAAGAGATCTGGGGGAGGCCCTTGTCTCAGAGGATGCCAAGGAGTTGAGTGGATGGAAAGAATGAGGAAGGACTTTCTAAGATGGAAGAGAAAAGTCAAGGGAAGGCCCAGAGAATGAGAAGAAACTCATGTCAAAAGAAGCTACTTGTAGTTCTGTGTTTTTGGACCTTCAAGTGTAAATCACTATTAAGTCAGATTTTTTTCCTTTCCTGTACTTGAGACATTAGGGTTAGAAACTAAGTAAAACATTGGGGTACAGAAAAAAAAAAAGAAACTAAGTAAAATTCTTTACATTCATTGATTTTAATATTTGTATTATTGTTTTGCCCACTTATAGTAGTCTTAGAATATTTTTAAAGTATCAGATGTTTGTGTTCAGTGTTTTCTCAGGGTACAAGTTACTGGAAAATTTGATGAACATTCTTTTTCTACCTTCTTCCCAGTCCTTGACTGAGAAAAATAAAAGGTTGAATAGTGTAGCACCAAGTCCAAAGCTCTTCAGTATTCTCCAGAGGTCTTCTGCCAAATTGACATTAATCCAGCAATCAACAGCTCACACATACGGTTGTCTAATTAGCTAACACTCTGCAGTAATGAGAGCTAGTATGGCTGTTTATGGCCAGGAATGGTAGGTTAGGATATCTTGGAAGGGATCCAGATATAAAAGCACACCCGCCAAAGGGGAGACCTGGCACCAGAAGGCAATACACATGTCAGTGCTAGAGGGAACCCAGTCCAACAGGTAGCAGCCAGGATCTGGAAATTATGGTAACTGATAATAAGCAGGGTATCAAGTGGGAATGGCAGAAAATGAGAAATATGTGTAAATAATGTGATGGCCTTATTCCAAAAAGTGAGTGGGGCAGGGTGATAAGGCAGGAATTTGGAAATCTAGGGGGACATTTATCAGCAGGAAAACAATCTATGATCCGGTGAAACCCCAGCTTCTGGTCAAGCTCATGAGCAGGACTTCAACTCCCAGGGAAGATATAGTAAGATCAATGTGTAGGTCCTGGAGTTAAAAAAAGGACCACAGGGGCGCCTGGGTGGCTCAGGGTTAAAGCCTCTGCTTTCGGCTCAGGTCATGATCCCAGGGTCCTGGGATCGAGCCCCGCATCGGGCTCTCTGCTCCGTGGAGAGCCTGCTTCCTCCTCTCTCTCCCTGCCTCCTGCCTGCCTCTCTTGCCTACTTGTAATCTCTGTCAAATAAATAAATAAAATCTTAAAAAAAAAGGGGGGGCCACAAATGTAACAGAGATAAGTAGTAGAGCATGGAAAGCAATTAAGTGCTGGGTCTATGAAATGTGTAGGCCTGATGATTCACAGACCTGTACCCCTGGGACAAATAATACATCATATGTTAATTTAAAAAAAACACCAAAAAACAAAAAGAAAAACAAACTGGGTCTAGTTACCAGAACTTGGACACCTAGTGGCGACTTGGTTTCAGAAGCAAGAAAGCAGACTAGAAATGCAGCAGGCACAGAACTGGACAGGCCACAAGTGTGACTCGGACTAGATCCCCTGATGGCCTCCGAGTAAGGCTGAATCTGCTGTTGGGGGATCAGTGGCCCAACACTTAGGGAGAGGAGAGCTCCAGAGGTCAGGAATCTGCATGTCAATAGTAATAAGCAGCTCATATTTTACACCCGGTTCACACTGTAAGACTCGGTCACACGCCTTGCTCAGTTGGGGATGCCTCTGTTATTCCCCTGAGTCTTCTGTCTTACAACCTGATCACAAAAGGCCATGAAATGATGCTGATACAGCTTGCCCTCACTGTGGGAAGCTGACTTCCAGTGATTGTGGCTTCCTTTTTTTTTTCCTTTAAACACTCACAGACTTGTGTTTTGTAATCCTCCTAATTTTGCTGGCTGGGGATAACATAAAACTCCAAACAAACCCAAGTGAAATCCAATAAAGGGAGAGGGTGGTTCCATGACTGGAGAGAATATATGAACAATTTCAGGTGATACATGCATTCATTCTTGAAAAAAATGAAGAGTGAATATCAACTGTGGGATGGGAGTGGAGAGAATGATCCATTTTAAGAACAGTCAGAGATGATGTTAGACCACATAACCCAATCTGGCTGGGGTATAAAAAGATAGATTGGAGAGAGGAGGAGTCAGGTATCTGAAGCCAAAGAATATGGACTTTGCTGGGGATGTAATGGGCAGCAACCAAAAGTATTTTCCTGGCCATAGTGGAGCTTTAAAAAGAGCGATGTTAAGAGTGAGAAAGTATCAGACTCCAAGGGAGGGATATTCTATGAAATTATTGGGGCTGTATGCTTTAAAGTATTACTGCCGTGAAAGATCAAGACTGAGAAACTATTCCAAGTAAACTAAATAAACATGAAAACTGAATGTAATAGATGATTTGAAGTTTTTTTTTTCCCCCTCTAAGGGCATTATTAGGATAACTGGCAAAAATCCAAATAAGGTCCATACACTAGAAAATTACATTGTGTCAGTGTAATTTCAGATTTTGGTAATTGTGTCATGATTATGTTTGAGAATGTTCTTCTTTTGGGAAAATGGACACTGAAGTATTTAGGAGTAAAAGGACCTATATCTGAACTGTCAAATGGTTCAGAAATATAGCTGTATACACATGTACCTGTATGTGTGCATAATGTGTACATAATTACACATGCATATAGTATGTGCATATGTATGTATGTTCCCATCTATTTACAGAGAGAGAATGAAACGGAAAATGTGATTAAATATTAATATTTGGGGAACCAGGTGAAAGGTTATTCTGGAATTCTTCGTACTTTTCTTCCAACCTTTCCATAGACCTAAAATTATGTCAAAATAAAAGTTAAAAGAATAAAGAAAACTCATAATGTGGTGATGGAGTTTAGTATAGCAACTGCTTGGGAGGCACTCCAGGGGCTAGGGTAATTGTCCAGGTCAGAGGTGGTAAGTGCCAGGTGGGGACAGGAAGAGACAGGAGAAGGAAGTGAGAGGCATTCTACAGGATCTAAAGGATCTAAAGATTCCTGTATTTGGCAACTCAATAGATAGGTTATAGGAGCTCAGACTACTTGGAGTTTTCAAGTCAAAGGACCAGAGAGAATGGGATCACCTACACAGCTAGAAACATCTGCTTCATGATCACAATAGAGAATTACTTCTAAGATTTCAAAATAAAAACTCTAATTTCAGGAAAGAAGCATGAATGGAAAAATACAGACTGAGATTAGAATTGTTGAACACATAATAGGTAAGCTGAACATTTTTTGTTGTTGTTGAAATATCTAATTAAAATTAATTGTGGCCCAGCTGGTAAATTTTTATTTGTGCAACCAGACAGAAGAGAGTGGCATTAGTCCCTGATGAAGAGTGCTGCGTGCTGAAAGGTAAAAAGCGAGCAAAGGTAAACATCTCACCATCATGGTGAGATTTGCTTTAAGAGTGCAGGCTGGGAGCTGGGCTGCCGCACCCGCTCTGGACGCCCGGCCCCTCCTTGAGCCTGGAGTCCTGCTCCGCTCCATGTGGTTGTCGGGCCACGCATGTGCCCAGAGCTTCCAGGTGCCCTCTCGTTCGTAATTCCATATCCTGAAATTTTAAGCATCCATCCTTTTTGCTTTTCCCAGAAAGATTCTTCTCTTAACAAGGATTATGGTAGAATGTATTATTTGTTTACAATTCCTCCTTTCCACTCTTGTTTGCCAAGTGGACTACCCCACTCACTGACTCTGGACTGGGCCATGTGGACGAAATGACATGCACGGGTTTTTTTGTTGTTGTTGTTTTGTTTTGTTTTGTTTTGTTTTAAGATTTTTACACACTTATTTGAGAGAGAAAGAGAGAGTACAAGATAGGGGAGGGTCAGAGGGAGAAGCAGGCTCCCTCCTGAGCAGGGAGCCCTAGGCGGAACTTGATCTCCAGACTCTGGGATTGTGACCCGAGCTGAAGGTAGTCACCTAACTACCTGAGCCACCCAGATGCCCTGACATGCACAGTTTTAAGCAGGCATCACCCGTGTCTGCTTCACTTCTTGTCCTCCCTTCCTCTGCCAGAACCACATGTCTTAGATAATGGCTGCTCTTTCAGCCTGTTCCATGTGACCCAATCCCTGGACCCCAGTCAAGGCAAGCCCAACCAAGCCTGGCCAAACCAAGCAGAGCCACAGTTGGCTCAATAGGCATATGATAGAGAAACAGAGGTTTATTGTTATAACTGCTGTGTTTTGGGGTTGTTTGTTACACAGCACAACCACAATAAAAGGAGATGAATAATCACCAGGTTCTTGTCTGTTTGGTTTGCAGCTTTTCATTCGCCTGTTGTATCTGTTATGAAGCTTGCTTCAAAATTGAACTCTGAGGGGCCCTTTGGCTCTGTTGTTAAGTGTCTGCCTTTGGCTCAGGTCATGATCCCAGGGTCCTGGGATTGAGCCCTACGTCAGGTTCCATGCTTGGCAGGAAACCTGCTTCTCCCTCTCCCACTCCCTCTGCTTGTGTTCCCTCTCTTGCTCGCTCTCTCTCTCTGTCAAACAAATAAAATAAAATCTTAAAAAAAAAAAAAAGAACTGAACTCTGGCTTTTCTGGTCTCTCTGGCCTCCACCTATAAAATGCCTTTCTTCCATGGATCATATGGTTTCTGGGCAGCCTATCCATAACTCTGACCCATACTAGCGATACCCTGGTATTTGCATCCCTACCGGTGTTTACAGGCCCACAGAATAGGAAACAGACACAAGGTCGGCAGTATTTAGAATACAGAGGTTCTTACTATGTGAAATTTTGTTATTTAGAAAGCTGTCCTCTTTATAACACAACTGAAAAGGAGTGAAATATGATTGGGAATAGTGAAAATCATAAATGTTCCCATAGTCCATGTTCAAGAGTAGAAACATATTACTCAGGGGGCAGTTCCTCACTCAAAAACTACATTGCATGTACTTTTAACAAATACGGATATATGGTTTTCAAGAGCACACCTGACTGGAGGAGAACAGGAGTGCTGAAGGCAGGGACACCAACATCAGTGAGAAGGAATAGCTGACATGTTGATGGGAAGAGAGGAGGGGAAAAAAAGCCTATTAAAGAAATGTACAGAAAGAAACAGAAAGAAAAAACACAAAGCCCAGTGGCAAGTATCCCTATAGACCATGGGACATCTTTGTAGTACAGTAGATCAAATTTACTGGAATTTTCTTTTAAATCTGCATTAAGGGGCACCTGGGTGGCTCAGTTGGTTAAGCCTCTGCCTTCAGCTCAGGTCACAATCCCAGGGTCCTGGGATAGAGCCCCGCATCAGGCTCTTTGCTCAGAGGAAGCCTGCTTCTCCCTCTGCCTGCTGCTCCCCTCCTTGTGCATGCTCTCTCTCTCTCTCTGTCAAATAAATAAATTAATAAATAAAATCTTTAAATCTGCATTTAGCTATCTGAATAAAATTGTTTTCTTTTAAAGATTTTATTTATTTATTTATTAGAGAGATAGTATAAGTGGGAGAGAGAGAGGGAGAGAGAATCTGAAGCAGACTCCCCACTGAGCACAGATCCCGATGTGGGGCTCAATCCCATGACCACGAGATCGTGACCCGAGCCAAGACCAAGAGTTGGATGCTTAACTGACTGAGCCACACAGGGGCCCTCTGAATAGAACTGTTTTATGAAAAAATAGTTCTCACAGACACATGAAAAAGTGCTCAACATCACTCATTATCAGGGAAATGCAAGTCAAAAACCATAAGATACCACCTTACACCTCTTAGAATGGCCAGTTTCAAAAAGATTAGAGATAACAAATGTTGACCAGGATGTGGAGAAAAGGGAACCCTTGTGCACTACTCATGGGAATGTAATTTGGTTCAGCCACTATGAAAGACAGTATGGAGGTTTCTCAAAAAATTAAAAATAGAATTACCATATGATCCAGCAATTCCACTTCTGAGTATTTATGTAAGTGAAATGAAAGCACTATCTTGCAAAGGTATATGCACCCCCATGTTCATTGCAGCATTGTTTACAATAGCCAAGATACGGAACAGCCTAAGTGTCCATCAAAGCATGAATGGGTAAAAATGTGGTATGCATACAATAGAATTACTCAGCCATAATAAAAGGAAATCTTGCCATTTGCAGCAACATGGCCAGACCTCAAGAGCATTATGCTAAATGAAGTAAGTCAGAGAAAGACAAATACCACATGATATCACTTATATGTGAAATTAAAAAGAAACAAAAACAGGGGCAACTGGCTGGCTCAGTAAGGAGAGCATGTGACTCTTGATCTCAGGGTTGTGAGTTTGGGCCCCACATGGGATGCAGAGTTTACTTAATATATTTAAGGGAAAAAGAAAAAAAAGAAAGAGGGGCACCTGGCTTGTTCAGTCTATTAAGCATCTGACTCTTGATTTCAGTTCAGGTTATGATCTCGGGGTCCTGAGACTGAGGCCCAAGGCAGGCTCTGAGTTTAACGGGAAATCTGCATGAGATTATTTCCCTCTACCCTACTCCTGCTTCCCTCTCACACTCCTTCTCTCTTTCTTAAATAAATAAATAAATAAAATCTTTAAAAAAGAAAGAAACAAAGAAAGACCAATACCTTAGCTGGTAAATACAGAGAACAGATGAGAACTTGCCAGTGGTGGTGTCTGGGGGTGGAAGAAATGGGTGAAGAGAGTAAAAGGTACAGACATCGAATTATAAGATAAATAAATCATGGGCATGTGATGTACAGCAAGGCAACTATAGTTGATAACACTGTATTGCACAATTGAAAGCCGCTAAGAAAGTAGATCTTAGAAGTTCTCATCAGAAGAAAAAAATTTGTAACTCTGTGCGGTGATGGATGTTAACTAGACTCATTGTGGTGATCATTTCATAATATGTGCAAACATGGAATCCTTGTGTTGTACACCTGAAACTAACATGTCAAATATATCTCGATTTGAAAAAGCTCTCAATGGGGTGCCTGGGTGGCTCAGTTGGTTGAGTGTCTGATTCTTGGTCTCGGCTCAGGTCATGTTCTTAGGGTCGTGAGATTGAGCTCCGTGTTGGGCTCTGTGCTCAGTGCAGAGTCGGCTTGTTGCTCTCCCTCTTCTCCTCCCTGTGCTCTCTCTCTCTCTCAAATAAATAAATAAAATCTTTAAAGAAAAAGAAAAGCTCTCAAGTTAGTGGTGTCTTATCGTCAGTGCACAGCCAAGCTTATTAGGGATGTTATCAGTAAAACATATCAAAAGTGAAATTCTGTTCAGTTGAATGCCTCCCAAGTGACATGAACTCCATGTTTCCCATCAGGGTGTAAAAGGGTGAGGGCAGGAGGGGGCTGCAGTGAGCATTTGCAAACACAAAAGCAGTACTCCGTGGTTTCATGAAGTATGAGAAACTTGGGCTTATTACCGACCTCCATGTGTTTGCATGTGCCATTTTCTCCACTGTCCCACCTCTCCTACACCTCCAACCTGTGCTTTCTTCTTTGGCTGACTCCTTCCCATCCTTCCATTCTCAGCCTAGAAACCATCCTCTGGGAGACTTTCCCTCACCGCCCCCTCCTCCTCAATTTGGATTTAGTGCCCCCCTGGTGTTGTCACAGCACCCTCGATCCATTTCTGTCATGCCTGGCCTTAATGACACTATTTTGCACCTGTTTCGATATCGGCCCCCTCACTCACTGGCTTGGACTCCCTGAAGACAGGTGCCATGTCTGTCTGGCGCACCACGGGTTCCTTTGTGGCTGGCACGTGGATTTGTTAAGTGAATAATGCTCCCATCAGGTAGCTATCCAGAACAGGGAATCTGTATTATGACCTTGACAACAAAATGAAAATACTCATCATGTATTATTCTGAGAGGAGAAATACTGAGCTACCTTAAGTAAGAGGGTTGGCATCTCTTTAAAGTGAAGTCAAGGTTTTAGGCCAAATTCTGGTATGTGTGGTTAGAGATTTCATCTTGGGCTCTCTAAAGGTGTCTTTCTCACTCACGTTCCTGGTCACAGCAGAACTATTTGTATATGTGGTTGTACTTCCCATCTAGTGTGGTGGATAGGAAGCCAGGCCTGGGGAAGAAAGACGGATGAAGACAATGTGTGCAGGCTGGCAGAGAGGGGCCTGTATGCACAGAGGAGTCGCAATGAACCCCAAGGGGACTAGGAAACAAAACGGCCAAAGCCTCCTACAAAGAAAAGCTTGTGAAGAGGGATCCTCTTTCAGACCCCCAATCAAAGGATGTTTTTCTGGACAAACAAAATGGCTTACAACCATTGTAGATTACAGGTGAGTGGTTCCAGTTTTGTAGAAAAGTTCAAAAAATTTGAGAAGATGAGAGGTGTTGGGCCTAACGGTTTGTTAGAATGAAAACTAAAAGCCTACAAGTCTAGGCTCTAGTCTGTTTTTATTTTTGGGGTTTTTATTTTTTTTCCCCATTAATTTCTGTTTGTACTTAACCCAAACCACAGACTCTGCCTGGGTCACAGTGTCCACATCTGTAAGCAAAGGAGGTGAGCAGGATGGTCTGTGTTGTTCCCTCCAGGACTCCCTGTGGTTCTCCCCAACATAATGTGTTCATCATGGTGAGTAAGAGTTATTAAGAGAAAAAAAAGTACATGTTTAGAGAAATGATGAAATGGGAAAGAGTTCATGATATACTTTTGAGAAACATTTATTTATAAAATGTATGGAGTGTGTTCCCAATGCATCTAACAAACACACGTGTTTGTGTGTATGTGTGTGTGTGTGTTTTAAAAGATTTTATTTATTTATTTGACAGAGAGAAAAATCACAAGTAGGCAGAGAGGCAGGGAGAGAGAGATGGGGGGAGGCAGGCTCCCTGCTGAGCAGAGAGCCCGATGCGGGGCTCGATCCCAGGACCCTGAGATCATGACCTGAGCTGAAGACAGAGGCTTAACCCATGAGCCACCCAGGTGCCCCTGTGTGTGTGTATTTAAGAAATTTTTACACATATAGAAAAACTATCATACTAAGACAAAGCGGATTATTAGCACTGGTGGTATTCCTGCTGGAGTTAGTGGAGTTACTGCTATTTTATTCTTGGTGTGTTTTTGTATTTTACACTTCTCCAGCAAAGTACAGGTTTTACATTATTAACTGGGAAAAATAATTTTTGTGAATGTTTTCTTCTGATCATTACATTAATACATGTACCTTCTAATAGGGTTAATAGTTTGTACCTGTGTTATTGGAATGAAAATGGTAGTTGACCATTCATGACTATATTGGAGCTTTACAGCTATAAAGTGAGCTGTAGTCTGTGCAAATAAAATGTGAGTCATTTCTTATTCTAGTCCAGATTCCTGGATTTGAACTATCAGGCAGAACTCAGGCAAGCCCCATCCAGCAAGAGCCATCCAGACTGGCACGTGGGAATCCCAGTGACTCCAGAGTCTCCTCCCTCCTGAGCTGAGCCCTGCAGTCCTCACACACAGCTCCCACCTCTTTCCTGCCTATTGTTTGAGCCTTGGCATTTCTTTTAATTGAAATTCAATTAGCCAACATATTAGTTTCAGATGTAGAGTTCAGTTATTCATTAGTTGCATATCAACCCAGTGTTCATCATACCACATCCTTAATACCCATCACCCAGTTACCCTATCCCCCCAACAAACCTCCCCTCCAGCAATGCTGTTTGTTTCTTAGACTTAAGAGTCTCTCATGGTTTGCCTCTCTCTCTGAGGACTTCCTCTTCAGTTTCCCTCCCTTCCTCGCTGATCCTCTCTGCTATTTCTTACATTTGTTTTTCTCTGATTGACTTCTATTGCTCAGCATAATACCCTCTAGTTCCATCCATGTCAATGTGAATAGTAAATATTCATCCTTTATGATGGCTGAGTAATATTCTGTTGTGTATACATGTGTGTGTATATGTATACACACCACACCTTCCTGATCTATTCATTTGTTGATGGACATCCCGGCTCTTTCCATAGTTTGAGCCTTGACATTTTTTAACCCAGGTAAATATTTAACAGTGTAATAGTTTGATCCTATCACCAACCAGTGTCAGTCAAACTGGTAAGGAAAAATTGCAACTTGAAGCTAAATTGGGCCAGGCCAATGGAGGTTAAGAGGAGACCATTTGTGATGTGAATCTAGACAAGGAGGCAGACACTCTTTTGGCTCAATAAGCTTCAAAATCTAGGTGGAAGAATAGCTCCCACATGGAGGGATGCCTTTTTCTCTATTTTTAAAAGACTATGATATTGAAAGAGAAAAAAAAAATACCCCAAACAACAACATGACAGCTGCCTGGGGTCTGATCTCCTCAGCGGAGTTTCTCCCCTGACATACCCTTAGTACCTATTGCTTCTCACTCTCTGTACTCAACACTAGAAACTTCAACGGGGCCAGTGGTATGACGCTAACAGCTGGAAGTTCGGGGACCCCTCCTCCAAGAATATATCCACGATAACGTGGGAGGGGAAGAAATTAATCATCCATTGCTGGAGCCAGAAAAAATGAGGAAAGGGTAGTGGGTATTCATTGTTCATCCCATCCTTACCAGTATTTGGCCAGGAATAGCCTGGTGACCAAAATCTGCCGATAAAACTCCAGAGAGTCTGCTGAAGGCTTTTGGGAAAACACAGGAAGAAATGGTCTCACTTCCTCAGGACATTGTTTTGTCTGCATGGCACTCTGGGAGCCGCCTCAGCCATTCCTACCAGTCTGAGAATGAAGACAGCACTAATGGTAACAGACTAGAGAGATGGGACAAAACCCGGGCCCTAGGGGCATGGTTGAACCACTGAGACAAACAAGCCTGAAGCCTCTGGACTTCTAGTTATGGAAGATGGTACCTCCCTTATTGTTTCGTCCTTAGGAGTTAGCAAAGAGAAAGAGGTCCAGAGGAGGGATTCACTGAAGAGTGAGGGGTACATCCACAAGGTGTAGTAAGCAGTGGGTGTGGGGGATGGTAATGCTTGAGCTCATGGATGGGGAAGGGGGTGAGACTTAGGTAGATTGGGTCCACCCAGCCCTTTGCTCCCTGACCAAGCATACTTTGCCAACAGAGCAAAACTGAAGGAAAGAACTTTCCTTGGGACTTCAGGTGTGTTTATTCAGCTAATGTAGCAGGGTTACAAACCACACAAACTATATACTCATATGTACGAAGAAGATGTAGTTAATTTTCTATAAGCCTCAACCCTCAGTAGGTACCAGAGATGCTTGCTAATTAACTTGCTAATTAAAGTTTCTCTCTTGGGCTTTAAACACCCTCCTTATAGTTAAGCAATCAGATTATTCAAAGTTCAGTTTCCTAGCATGGCTGGCATAGATCATGCATTTTGGATGACTCAGTCTCTCTGAGTAAATTCTCAGCCTACCAAGGGGATTCACTACACTATTCTCCTTCCTAAGAGATGTGTGAGGCAGCTTATGCAGTGGATGTCTACTAAGGTCTTGCTTGTTTCTGCTACAGTATGGTTTGTCGATCTGCATCCTTAACTGATACACAGTGGCACTGACCATCCCATATGGCCCTCTCAAGTCATGCCCTGGTACCCATGGTACCCATCCCTGGAGTCTGTGATCCCAGACCTTTTCCAAAGACCCCTTGCATAGGAGCTCTTTATTCTGCTAGTGCTCTGATTCCCCAGTTCTCCCCCTTCCCTTCAGCAGGGCATACAGCCACCTCTACAGGCAAGATGGGGCCAGCGGGGAGCCCTGAGCACTGCCCCATGCTCACCCAACCAGTCAACTTGCTCTGCTCCATCACTCTGCTGCCATGTTGGATGGAGAGCGAAGCAGAGGCCAGGGCTCCCCAAGAGGCCAGCAGCCTCCTCTAGGCCTCTTCCTGGGAAGCTGCCCTAAGCCCCATGATTGTAGATACTTCAGTACCTACGTGAATGTTCCTACACTCCCACTAGCTCAAGGCTTGGGGGTCCAGAAGAGAAGAAAATGCCTCTGGACTTGATTCCTTTCTTCCTTTCTCAAACTTGAAGAAGGTGTTGAAAAGTTCAGGCTTATCATTTCTCTATCTTATCTCTTCCCCATCTAAGACTCTAAGATGGAGACCACCAACTATTGATCTGTTCAAGAAGGGCACTATGGAATTTAGATACCCTTTCTCTATGTCCATAAAACTTTGCTTGTAAGATTTTTGAATGTATCAAATTGCTTAAGGAAAATCCCCCAGATTTGAAATTCAAATGACTTATTTTTACACAGAATTAATCTTTTCCTTGTGTGGTATAATGAGTCTCAAGCAACTCAATGAGTTGCTTAAAGCCAAGAGGCCACAAAGTATTGGACTTGAAAAAATGACAATAAATAAATTATATTTACTTGTCTAGATAAAAATTATGTAATTATATATGTAGTATGTATTATTACATAATATATAATTTATATATAATTAGCCACACTCGATAGTAAGGAATGAATGAGGACACTCAGGTGCCATTGCCAACATAAGAAATGCAGGTTATCTGGGCCTTTTGATCACCTCTAAATCCTTTCTGAACGATTTAATGAACAGTTAAAGTTAGTCCTGCAGATTTTTATTTCTCCCCACTATGATATCAAGGAATTAAATTGAAAATGCTACAAGATAATCTTTGAATAAATACTATTTAAATGAAGGGGGTCTGCAACCTTCTTTAATTAAATCTCAAATTAATCCTAGAAAATAAAGAAGGCCATGTTTGTTGGGGAATTGCAATGGGATAGACCCAATATCAGAATCAGCATAGCAACAGCAAACCATGCACTGATCTTGAGACACCATTGACCCAAGATAGTGTATGGTCATAAGAAAGGGAAAATCACCTGCTTTTTCAGTATGGAAGGCAAAAATCAGCATTTAATGATGAATGTCCATCCTGATTTCTGAGCCTATCTTTTAAACCAGGGTCTTTCCTTTTATTTATTTATTTTTTTTACTACAACCTATAAAAAGAAATACATTTAATTTTCTGTGTTGTATTCAATCTATTCTATTTTGCTGTAGTCTATTCTTTCTTTAATATTTTTATTTTATTTTTTAAAGATTATTTATTTAGAGAGCGAGAGCATGAGCGGGAGGGGTATAGGGAGAGGGAGAGAGAATCTCAAGCAGATGTCACACTGAGCACAGAGCCTCACATAGGGCTTGATCTACTGACCCTGAGGTCAAGACCTGAGTTGAAACTCAAAGTCGGATGCTTACTGACTGAGCCACCCAGGCACCCCTCTTTCTTTTATTTTTAATTTATTTTTCTTTTTTTCCTATTTTTAAATGCTGGTAGTGACCCATTAAATTGATGCCATGGCCCATGAGTGGACTGTAGTTTGAAAAATGCATACACAACCTTTTGTTTTAAATTTTAAAAATTTTTTTGTTTTTTTTTTTAAGATTTTATTTATTTATTTGACAGACAGAGATCACAAGCAGGCAGAGAGGCAGGCAGAGAGAGAGAGGAGGAAGCAGACTCCCGCTGAGCAGAGAGCGCAATGCGGAGCTCAATCCCAGGACCCCGAGATCACGACCTGAGCCAAAGGCAGAGGCTTTAACCCACCGAGCCACCCAAGTGCCCCTATTTTCAATTTTTTAAAAAAGATTTGTTTTAGAGAGAGAGAGAGAGAGTGAGCATGCACGTGTGAGTGGGAGGAGGGGCAGAAGGAGAGGAAGAGAATCTCAAGGAGTCTCCCTGCTGAGCATGGGGCCTGAAAGACAGGGAGCCCAATCTCACAGCCCTGAGATCATGACCTGAGTCAAAACCAAAAGTTGGTCGCTTAACTGACTGAGCTACCCAGCTGCACCTGAACACACTACTAAAGATGTTTCTCAGAATGTGATCCAAAGACCTTCCCATTGTCTCCTCAAACACTACATCATAAACTTCTGGGGCTCTTATTCTAAAATGCAGATTCTGAGGCCATTCTTTCTTTCCTGGACTCTGAAAGCCAAGATAGTTGCCTTTGTCATTGGCTCCCAACCATCATTCTCCTTCTGGCCAGGGCCTCACATAAAGGCTGGGATGATTGCAAACCAGGGGCTCTGAGGAGGAAGGATGGACCAAAGAAGGTAGCCTGGGCTTAGTGCTGAAGAAGACTTAACAGGCACACTCTCTAGGAGCTTCGGGGAAACTGCAGGGCAAACAGGCCAGAGATCAGAAGTAAAAAAAACAGAAATGAACGGAGGAAAAGCAGAACAGGGGCAGGGCTGAGCCTTGCTGTTTTTGCGAGCGCAGGACGGAGTACTAAACTCAATCCACTTAGGGCCCCTCTCTCTGTGGAGGTTCAAGATCAGAGACTCTGAGAGTGGGGCCTGGGATTCCAATGGAAATAAGTTCCTCTGGAGGGTTTTGTGCAAATGCAGTTATACAGACCTTGCCAGGCATAAATCATGTCCTTCACTCTCCAAGAAGAGGATGGAAATTTGCAACTGCAGACATGGAATAAATGTTTAACATGCAGCCAGCCACCAAAGTGAGGTTTAGTTACTCCACTGTCATTACAAAGCACGCTGGCTTCTTTCAGTGGAGACTTCTATTTCCTGCCATCATTTCAACAGAATATTTGATTTTCTGCAGGAACCCCAGCAATTGGTTACAGTCGTTAAGGGAAATTTGGATCCGCTTCCTGCTACCAGGTGAGACCCAGGACCGGCGCCCGCCCAAGGACATAAGAGGGCAAATGCATTAACCAGACTGAAATTGGATTTTTGAATGGGATGACTTTAAGGGTAGGTTGTTCTCAGCTAAGATCTGGGGGAAAGAAAAAGTCAGCATCTTAAAAACGAAACCCAGAAAACTACTATATTAATTTTTAATGAGGAAAGTGTAAGTATCGGGAAGATGGATGTTCATGGTCGTTGAGTGTGCCGTCTCCCTATAGGCAGGTTCCCTGGGATACTGAATTATCATCAGAATATTGCTTGGTAATCATAGCATTCCAGCAAGGGGAACTAATCCAGGGAACCTAATGCCCATGGATGTTGATGGATTCATCTTAGCCCCTCTCTGGGGACACAGCTGCCCCCCAGCCCAGCAGGTCCCATTGCTGAGGGGAGGGGGCACCTTCTATGCTGCACATTTTGGAGACACACTGCTGAGAATCTCTGGATCTAACTTTTCTTTCTCCTTTATATAAAACAAAGCTTCAACCCTTTTTCTTCTGTTCGTTTAATACAGAAAACTCATACAAGCAAAAGACAAAATTAAAAATACCCTCATAGAGACAACTATTATCCTGGTGATTCTTCCAGACTCTTCTGTCCTCTTCAATTGGTCTGATCTTTTCTGAGCACAGCATCCCTCCTCCTCCTTATTCTCAACCAGGGTTAGGTCTCTGGGCAGGGAACTGGAGGGACAGGGCTGAGAGGGAAAGCAGAGCACAGAGCACAGCCCTTTCTTGGGAGGAACTGTAAATGTGTTAAATAGTACAAAGCTGCAGTTTGAGGAGCCTGAAGGTGCGAGCCTGCGGAAACACAGTAGTGAACACTTGGCAAGTTTGCTTAGCCCCTGTTCTCTTACAAAGGAAATTTCGTCAGCAACTGCCTCCTGCTCAGGGAAGCAGAACTGGTCAGTTAAGAGCAAGGTGATAATTACTGTCCATGTTTATGGACCATTTAACTTTATCAATCACTGTGTGCATATTTGAGGGCCGACTTCATTCCAAGCACTTTTCTATACACTGGAGACATAGAGGCAAATAAACAAAATACCTGCTCTTAGGAAACATCCATTCTCATGGGGAGACGAACAAAGTTTTTTTTTTTAAATAAGTAAAATAAACAGTATATAAATGGTGACCCATACTATGGAGAATAACAAGGTAGGAAAGGGGGCCAGGCTGGAGGGGAGTAGGATTTTATTTTATTTTTTTAAAGATTTTATTTATTTATCTGACAGAGATCACAAGTAGGCAGAGAGGCAGGCAGAGAGAGAGAGAGGAGGAAGCAGGCTCCCCACTGAGCAGAGAGCCCGATGCGGGGCTCAATCCCAGAACCCTGGGATCATGACCCCAGCCAAAGGCAGAGGTCTTAACCCACTGAGCCACCCAGGTGCCCCGGGAGTAGGATTTTAAATGCACTAGCCAGACAAAAACGGACACATAGACCAATGGAACAGAGTAGAGAGCCCAGATATGGACCGTCAACTCTATGGTCAAATAATCTTCGACAAAGCAGGGAAAAATATCCAGTGGAAGAAAGATAGTCTCTTTAATAAATGGTGCTGGGAAAATTGGACAGCTATATGTAGAAGAATGAAACTCGACCATTCTTTTACACCGTACACAAAGATAAACTCGAAATGGATAAAAGACCTCAACATGAGGCAGGAATCCATCAGAATCCTAGAGGAGAACATAGGCAGTAACCTCTTTGACATCGGTCACAGCAACTTCTTTCAAGATATGTCTCCAAAAGCAAAGGAAACAAAAACGAAAATGAACTTTTGGGAGTTCATCAAGATCATCACGGCAAAGGAAACAGTCAATAAAACAAAGAGGCAACCCACAGAATGGGAGAAGATATTTGCAAATGACAGTACAAAGGGCTGATATCCAAGATCTATAAAGAACTTCTCAAACTCAACACACACAAAACAGAGAGTCACATCAAAAAATGGGCAGAAGACATGAACAGACATTTCTCCAAAGAAGACATACAAATGGCTAACAGACACATGAAAAAATGTTCATCATTATTAGTCATCAGGGAGATTCAAATCAAAACCACATTGAGATACCACCTCACACCAGTTAGAATGGACAAAATTAACATGACAGTAAACAACATGTGTTGGAGAGGATGTGGAGAAAGGGGAACCCTTTTATACTGTTGGTGAGAATGCAAGTTTGTGCAGCCACTTTGGAAAACTGTGGAGATTCCTCAAGAAATTAAAAATAGAGCTTCCCTATGACCCTGCAGTTGCACTACTGGGTATTTACTCCAAAGATACAGGTGTAGTGAAAAGAAGGGCCATCTGTACCCCCATGTTCATAGCAGCAATGACCTCAGTCGCCAGACTGTGGAAAGAGACAAGATGCCCTTCAACGGACGAATGGATAAGGAAGATGTGGTCCATATACACTATGGAGTATTATGCCTCCATCAGAAAGGATGAATACCCGACTTTTGTAGCAACATGGATGGGACTGGAGGAGATTATGATGAGTGAAATAAGTCAAGCAGAGAGAGTCAATTATCATACAGTTTCACTTACTTGTGGAGCATAAGGAATAACATGGGGGACATAAGGAGAAGGAAAGGAAAAGTGAACTGAGGGAAATCGGAGGGGGAGACAAACCATGAGAGACTATGGACTCTGAGCAACAAATTGAGGGTTTGGGAGGGGAGGGGATGTGGGGGTTGGGTAAGCCTGGTGGCGGGTATTATGGAGGGTACATATTGCATGGAGCACTGGGTGTGGTGCATAAACAATGAATTTTGGAACACTGAAAAGAAATAAAATGAAATGCAAAAAAATGCCAATAAATAAATACATACATATAAACATACATACATACATACATACATACAATGGCCAGGAAGTCCTCTTGGCTGAAGGGGACATATGAATAAATATCATAGGAAGGTCGGGAAGTGAGCCCTGTGGAGGGAACATTCTGGGCGGAGGAAATAGCAAGTGTCGAGGCCCTGAGCAGCCGCAATGGCTGGACTGGAGTGTGGAAGTAAGGTCGAGGGCTGGAGATGAGGTTAGAGGTTAATGGGTGGAGAGTAGGGCCAGTTAGTGTTGGACCCTTTTTCATAGGCCACTGGATGACTTTAGTTTTTACTCTGTGGTGAATGGGAAGCCACTGGGTATGGGAAGTAAAAGAGTGACATATTCTGATTTCCCTTCAAAAAGATGCCTCTAATGTCCTAGTGATTCACAAGGAAGAAGCTTTCTTATCAATAGCTTAACTTCCAGAGACCCATAACTCAGTCCCTAAAGCCCTAACATCATCCTTCCCTCCCTAAAATTGAGGGAGGCTGAGGCAGAGGGAAATGTAAATAAAGTCAAATTTCTTCTAAACCTAAAGCTCATTGATAAGAACCTGGGATAGCAGGAGTGTGACATTCCTCCAGGAAGCTCTCAACTATCTTACTGTTAATGCCTTATTAAAAGGAAAAACAGCTTCAACTTGACAAATAGCAAAGCCTCCATTATTTTGTGTGTCTTCTTCTTTCAAACCCTCCTTTTTTCCTTACCTCCCCCAATCCCATAGCATATAATCAGCCACCCCTCAAAACCCCAGTGCAGCAGCTCTTTCTGTCCACGGGTCCTATTCCCGAGCTTTCATAAATCATCATTTTGCACCAAAGATGTCTCAAGAATTCTTTCTTGGTCATTGACTCCGTACTTCACCCCACTGAACCTCGCTTATAGTCTAAATCTTCATCAGGAAGATGCGGTCTCAACCATGCCAGATACTGTACCTAGGCCACGGGAGAGGGTTTGGCATCGGGAGAATTGTGGACAGCTGCTTTAGTGGGGAGCTGGGGGCGGGTGGAAGCTTGATGGGAATGTTTTCAAGATAGTAAGGGAGAGGGTTGCATGGGTGTCTCAGTGGTTAAGTGTCCGCCCTTGGCTCAGGTTATGATCCCAGGGTCCTGCTCGGTGGGGAGCCTTTTTCTCCTCCCTCTGCCTGCTGCTCCCCTTGCTTGTGCTCTCTCTCTCTTTCCCTCTTTCTCTGTCAAATAAATAAATAAAATCTTTAAAAAAAAGATAGTAAGGGAGAAGAGGACCTGAAAACATAGTAGATAATTATTTTTGCAAGTTTTGCTCTAAAGAGAAAGAGATGAATGGGGTAGTAGCCAAAGATGGATGTGGAGTCAAGAGAGGGCCCTTTTATTTTCATGATAGGAGTAATCACAGTTTGTATGCTGATGGGCATGACGTGTTAGAGGAATGATGACCCGGGAAAGGATTAGGAACAATCCTGGTGTGGTATCCTCGTGTAGAAGAGAGAGGACGCACAGACAGATGTCCATGGTACCAGGAGGGGAGGCACCAATGCTGATGACTGGAGCTGGTGGTGGGAGGCATGTGTGGATGCTCTCTCCGGATTGCTTTTGGATTCACACTGAATGATGAGGCAAGTCATCAGCTGACTGTGGCGATGGCAGGAGTGTGGGAGGTTTTTAGAGAGAGAAGCACACTGAGGAGAGAGTAAGAATGGACGGATAGAAGCAATGCAACCTTTCTCTCAATGCTTGCATGAATCCATTAATCCCTACACTAGCCCTATGCCATGGCACCAGTCTCTTCATTGACAAATAGGCTAACAGTCTGATGGAACAGGTATGCTCAGTAAAGCCAGACCTCACTAGCTGAGAGTAAAAAGCAAGGAGATTCTAAAGATCTTCAAGGGTTGATCTCTGTGTATCCTTATGATTCGCCCTGGTCTTCCTAACTCCATATCGGAGCCTTCATTCCATGTAATAAAAAGAGTCTAAATTAACCCAGTGATATAATTCAAATCTAACCCAGCCCTCTCTCTGCTGGTCAGATGGTATGGCATAGGAAAGAGTTCCATCTACATCTACCAGGCCAATTCTGGGCCCTCCTCTCTCTTGGACTGAATCCAATTAGGCTTCCCACAAGCTAGCACGCTTCTGGTGCTAGCTCAAATGTTTTGTTAAGGGGCGCCTGGGTGGCTCAGTGAGTTAAAGCCTCTGCCTTCAGCTCAGGTCATGATCTCAGGGTCCTGGGATCGAGCCCTGCATTGGGCTCTCTGCTCAGTGGGGAGCCTGCTTCCCCCTCTCTCTCTGCCTGCCTCTCTGCCTACTTATGACCTCTCTCTGTCAAATAAATAAAATCTTGAAAAAAAAAGTATTAAAAAAAAGAAATGTTTTATTAAGTGGCATCACTGCCAAAAAACATTGCATCAGAATGACAAATATGGATGTAGAGACTGGGACCTTTTTTTAAAAAAATGAAAGAGGCTATTTAAAAAAAAATATTTCCTCTATTTATTTGACAGAGCAAGAGAGCACAGCAAGGTGAGCAGTAAAGGAGTAAGAGGCAGAGGCAGAGGGAGGAGCAGTCTCCCTGCTGAGCAGGGAGCCTGATGCAGGGCTCAGTCCAGGACCCCAGGATCATGACCTGAGCTGAAGGGAGATGTTAACCAACTGAGCCACCCAGGTGCCCTGAAGAGGCTATTTTAATCAAGGTGAAGAGACCTGGGATATTTGGCATTTTAGTCCTTTAAAGTGATCATGTTTGCACGAACCACTTCTCTTATTCTTATTTGAGGAGAGGTTTCTGTGAACAACTCAATTTACCAATTAATAAAAGTATTTTCTTTTCTGTCCCTATTCACCTCTTTTCCTTGATCCCAGAGTCACAATTTTACCTTGATGTGTCAATACAAATGGTGACAGCTACTAACTGTGGATATTCAGTCTAGTTCCAAATACTTTAATCAAAAATATGTTTAACCACACATATCTGCCAAGTGTTAATTAAAATAATTTTTCTACCATCTTCCCTGTTTCACGTAGTAATTATGACTTTGGCATATGTTTTTATCAGAAGGAAATACCTACTTTTCTGTTTTTGGAAGGCTACATGAGGAAAGATGGTACTTCACAGTGTGAAGCAGCCTAATTAAACTCTGACACTACGAACCCCCATTCAGATTCCAGTTTTGAGATGTTGACCCAAATCAATCTGAATGTGATTTGAAAAAGGTCTTTTTATGGCTCACTTGGGTTTAGATATACAGAATTATAATTTCTATAAACAAGGTGTGTCAACCTGACCTATGTATCTCTGGGGAAGAATGTTCTTTTGGATCAAACTGAAAATCCATGTCCTTTCTCTTCATTACCATCTATTTTCTGGATTTCAAGCTAAATTGGAAGTAAGGAAATAGATTTCAGAATTTAGCTGACAGATCCATCTCAAAGAACATTTAAAAAAATTATAGAAACCCAATCACTATTAAAGGAGAAAGAAAAAAGAAAGAAAGAAAGAAAGAAAGAAAGAAAGAAAGAAAGAAAGAAAACAGCACTCCCATTAATTGTTGGTTCACATACTGATGGGAAGGCACAAGCAAAATAAAAGGCAAAAAGAAACCCAAAAAGTACTCCCACTTTCATTTAAGAGAAGTCACTTTTGTACCAATAGTTTTACTTACAACATTTATCATCAACAGCAATACAGATTTTGTACCCACCATTAAAAAATTCAAATATTTTGCCTTAGGGATTTAACTAAACAGAGCTATGGCCACCCCTTTTCCACTTACTCATATGACAAATATTTACTGAATGCTTACTGTATGTTAGTCATGGTACTAGTAACTGAGAATATGAAATTAGGGAGAATGGATGCCTGGGAGGTATAGAGCACACTCAGAAATATGCCTTGTTAGGAAAAAATTCTGTAAGGAAAAATATTTACCTGGTGGACTCATTCTGAGTACCAGAATATTAATTACCTTTGCAATTTTAAATAGGTTGAATTGACTCAGCTATCCATGGCAATATTTGAGATTATTATTATTATTATTATTATTAGAGAGAGAGAGTAGGGGGAGGGGTAGAGGGAAGGGGAGAGAGAGAATCTTAAGCGGGCTCCACACCCAGCACGGAGCCCTAGGAGGGGCTCGGGTCTCACAGCTCTGAGATCATGACCTGAGCCAAAATCAAGAGTTAGATGCTTACTGAGTGAGTCACCCAGGCGCCCCTATTTCTACTTTCTGTAAAATTAATTTTGTAAAAGTAAGTATTGAGACTGCATGAATTCACACTGATGAACAAGAAAATACTTCACCATTCAGTTAAGTATGGCTTAATAGTTGATTGGTAAAGAGATAGATAATGTTAAAATGCTGTATCATAGTGTTTGGGGATTAATTTTCAATCTACACTTGCTACAAATTAGTAAATTATTGCTCTTTAGGTCCGGAGTCTTTTTTTCCTCACTCAGATTCTAGTGAGAGCTATTCTTACTCCATACTATTCTGGCCTTAACCAGCTATTTCCTTGTATCAAGGCACTTGTTGCCAGTTTCTGAGATTCTGTCTCTCGATTTGCCAATATATAGGTCAGATGTTATGTAATAGGGTCCCCATCAACTTTATTTCTTAGATTTGCTTTGTTAAGTTTAGCAAAATTCTTGCCAATATATACTCATTAACTAGGAATAGTTTCTCGATTTGCATATCGCTGATGCTTTCTATCTGTCCCTATTCTGAATATTCCTGAAGCCTCTGTAGGAAAAATAACATATGGGTTGCATTTGAATTGGTAAAGAATTCTCCCATTGCACAGAAATTAGAGTTGCGACAAATCTTTCATCTCTTAACCTTTACACACCCTTCTGTTCAGGCACTGTCAAAATTCTAGGAGCTTACGTACAGTTATAAGGAGGTATATACGAAATGCTGTGAGATTAAAGATGGGGTAACTGATTGCTCTAGAGGTTGGAAGGTTACAGAAAGCTTCGCATGGGAGCTGAACTTGAGATAAGACTAGCTGTTTGCCAGACAAAGAGGTATAGAAGGACTTTCAAATAGAGAGGCAAGACATGGAGGGGGTGAATTTTCATTATATTAAACTCAGCAATTATTAAGAAATCATAATAGTTTACTGTGCTTCTATTACCAAAGATAAAGGTCAACCCTGGAAAATAATGGAAGACTGCGCTTCAACTTCAACTTCATGCATCCATTTCCTCCCATAAAGACTGGCTTTCCTGAAAAACGATTAAACCCCTTTTCACATCAAAATGATCTATCCTGCCATCATTTTTCACCCAGGACATTTGTTACAGCTTTCCAAGGCAACAATTCTTTATTTCAAAAAGTCCAAGATAAAACTTTAATAACTGATCATAAGTGATATAGTACTCTCTCCAGAAATAATATTTTAACAGATTGATTCTAATGCAAAAAGGCTTACTGAAAATTAATGAATTTTTATTTGTGGAATTTTAGTTCTTTTGGTAGACTGATGGAGATATATTTTAGTACAGTAATGTCTATTATAATATAATGGACACAATTGTAGGAGATATTTTTCTTCCTTTGAGTAATCAGACATTAATGTTGTCTCTTGGCCATGGTAATCTTTGTTCCATTTGCCCTTTATAATCAAGATTATATTTTTCCCAGTCCATGATGAACTGATTTCACTGGAAGCTGGAATATCTTTTTGAGTCTTAATTTGTTTTAAACCTAGGAAGAGGAAAAGCAATTGTAGAAAAAGTGCAGAGAAGCATTTTTACTCATTCAACTGAATAAGATTTTGTTAAAAGAGTGTTTTTTCTATTGTAATGAGGCTTAAAATGGTAATTTACCTAACTTTTTTCACTTCTATAAAAATCCTTTCATCACTGTTCTGGTTTACCCCCAGTAAATGAAAATGTAATGGAAATACATTAATTAAATTTTCTAATAAGATTCTATTGCTGTTGGCCCTAAACTCTAGGGAAACCGTAAGACCTTAATTACAGCTTATCAATTGCAATTAAGTCTTCCAACTATACCCTAGATGAACTTGAGAAAAGGAAAAAGAGTTGCTAACAAATTTTAGAAAAGATTGAGGGCTTGTTCTATGGCTGTCAAGGGACAACTATTAACCTATGGGAGAAAATCCTAACCCACCTTTGGGAAGTCTTTATCATATAGTAGCTCTTATTTTCCCGAGATAGATCCAGGATCACCTGGTTTCTTGGTGCAGTGACTCTTGTGGAGTTGGGTTGGTTGTAAGCACAATGGATATGACTGCCTTGGTTGACTTTGGGTCTATAGTGTTGAAGCTCCTGCTTTACTTTTCAAAGGTCCTGGTTTTAATGACCTGGAGTTAAGCCCTTAAAAGTGAGGCGGGGAGGGGCTGGAAGACTATTACTGTAAAGCAGAGCAGGACAAAGATGGGATATGGTCTTTACTAGGAAGAACACAGATGGAGTGCAGGAGGTTGAAGGGATGATCCAGCAAAACTTTTTGGGGCCATGCTTAGAGCCCTCAATGAACTTTTTAAAGCTGGAACCTTTCAGGTGTGACTGCTCTTTCTTTGCTTAGGAGGTCCATCCAGCACATGTAAAGAGACCTCCATTTAACTTCTTTTGTTTGGGTCCTTTCAGTTGTAGTATCCATGAACTGGAACACAGTTTTTGATTTGTATCTAAAAGGATTCTGAGCCCCTCGCTCATGGTTTCTTGCCTTTTTCTCATGTGACAACTGACAGACAGTATTCTGATTATCAACAGCAATGTAACCACAAACTATGTCCCAAACTTAGATGCTTCAAACAGTTACAATACACACACTTTTTTTTCACACAAATCTACAACTTGGGTAGGGCCCAGTGGAAACAGTTATTCTGTTTTATATAGTGTTAACTGGGGCTGTTCCACTGGAGGCCAAAGGACTCATGTTCAAGATTTCTTGCTCACATAGCTGGAAAGTTGGTAGCGGCTGTTGTCACGGAGCTCAGCCAGGCATACGGGCCCCATGTTTTGATTCGTTTCCATGGGCTGCTTGGGCTTCCTCAAAGCATGGTGGCTGAATTCCAAGGAACCAGGCAGAAACCATGTGGACTTTTCTAACCTAGCCTGGGAAGATACTCAGTGTCACTTTCACTGCATTCTATTTATGGAAAGAGTCACAAGTTCAGCCAAATTCAAGGAAGGAGAGACTTGGACTCCTCACTTGACAAAGGGGTGGCCAGATCCTAGAAAGAGCTATTGTTTTGGTCATCTTTGGAAAATTTAATTTGTCACTCAGAGGTACCTTGTTCATAAGGTACTTGACATCCTGAGTTCTCTCTATCCAAGTTGTACCAGACTTCAGGTTCCTGATTCTTTCATGAAATCTTTTGAATACACTTCAGCCCCCACCAAACCATTCTGTATGTTCCAACTGCCTAAAAAAATGTAATGTTGGAAGTACTCATTTAAAATTAATTTTAAATTAGCTTGTAGACTAGTTTACTTATCTTTATAATTAAGCACCATGGGAATAATTTCGCAGGTCCCTTAAGCACTAAGATTCTCTCTCTGTATCTTTCTTACCCTTAGCAAGATTATATATAGAGTGTATATTATGTACTGTGGGGAACATTCTATGCAACAACTGGTCTATACTTTTCAGAATGTTGATATTATGAAAGACAAAAAAAGGCAGAATTGTTTCATGCAAAAGAGGACTATGACAATTAAATGCAGTGTGTGATCCTGGATGGGATCCTGGGTCTAGGAAAATTGCTGTAGAGAACACTGTTGGCACATTGGCAAAATTCAAATACTATAGAAACAACAGGCATTATGCAAATATGTGTTGAATTTAAATGAGTTTAATTTGAATACATTTGAATTCCAATACTTAGAATGGCTTGATTAACATTATGGCAATCATAAAAATCAACCTTTGTTTTTATCTCAAATAAATAAATCCCCACCAATCAGCAGTGAGGCATGGTCAGGTTAGGAAAATAAATGGAAAATGTTTAACCAAATAACCTCCCTAAAATAGTGAGGACCTTTTAGTGATCGCAACAGCAACCAAGTGCATGGTTTCCCTGTCTTCATCTGACTGCCTTCCCAACAAGGTCAGTCTCCTAGCCCCCAGTATAGAAATGAGCATCCTTGCTGACCCCTTTTGGATTCAGGCCTTGGGCCAAGTCTTGTCAGTTCCATCACAACCCACTCCTCCATCTGCCAAGGTGTAAAGTTGGACAAGGCTCTCCCTTCTAAATGAAGTCCCCCCTTCTCTCTAGAGTCCCTGCTACCGAGTAACCCTGAGTCCTAGATCCTCATTGTCCTTTTTCCTCTCAGTATCAGCATTAGGTTCAGAAAAGAAGATTTCAAATAGTACCTCCTTTATCTACCTAATAACAATTCCAATCTCATCCTGTCATAAACATTAAAATTTTTAAATATGATGGGCATCCTACTTATTTCATGACAAGCAACCCCTGCTGCTTGCTATCTTTCTGCCCTTCTGTCCTTCACAATGTTCTTGCTCACCCTTGGTTCCATTCTGGGCTAAACTGACTCCACCTGTTCTGCTGTCTCCCTGCCGTCCCCGCTCCCCCCAGGCGCTTTTCCTCTTCTCCCCTCTCCCAGCTGTTTGTTAAGAAGCTCAGTTTGGTTTTTTTCTCCCCCAGACCCCCTCCTGCTACCCCACCTTTGAGCTGTTTCCCCAGCCCATTTCTGATTCTGCTCTGACCCCGGCAAGGGCAGGGGCTGTTATGGGGAAAGAAATGGGAGGTGAGAAATAGCAAGGAAAAAAATTAGCAAACGCAAGAGTCACTGTTTTGAATGGGAGGAGAGAAAGAGGCTGGACTGACTTACATGTTAATTTTTTTTTTCACTCCCATCAAAATTGGTAGTTGTAATACACCACATAAAAGGCAAGAATGAATGTTTCACCATAATCAAAATGCAAAAAAGATCATATCTCCTTTTCTTTATCAAGTCAAATCTGTTCCAGAGTTCTCTTAAAGAGCAATGAGAAGCCCAGTATCAATTCATTTCTGTGACTTTCTCCCCTTGCCATCCACCCCTCCTCATGTTATACCAGGATCTTGAGCTTCTGTCATCCAGAAAAAAGCAGGAACTATTCCCCTTTGGTCCTTACCCTACTGATACTCTCTCTATACAGCCTGCTGTGAGGCCTGAGGAGCAGCCACAGGGGTTTCCACTGGCCACGCCTACTGACTCCAGCCCCTCCCTGCCAGATCCCTGCCACTGGCCCCAAAGGCCTTCACTGCTGCTTCCGGGAGCCACGTGACTTAGTGCCCCTCCTCTGTGGGCATTCCTTTGGCCTCTGCCATGCCCCTCTTCTAGCAGGAAAACTAGAAGCAGAAGGACCATATTTTTATACCCCTCACAGAATCCACAAGTCAGGTGTTGCACATGCCTTCAGAGCTTCATGAATTTAATGAACAACCTGAGTGTAAGCCAGTAGGGACTGATGGGTAGAGCGCTGACTGGGGAGTGAATATTCTGTCCAAATATGGATCCAATGCTATCATATTGCATCTTTCAAGAGGAACTGAAATTCAAGACTTCCACCCAAAATCTCCTGTTTTAAAGTTGCTGACAAAAATGACTAACACCTTGTGGGTCAAACCTAACATGTCCATGGCCAATAGGAGCCCCCACACTGGCAGTCTGCAAATTTTAAGCCTCAGAACCAAGTTCCCCTCACTGGAAATGGGCTCCTTCCTACTTCTGTTTAAAGCCATCATGGCAAATCTAGAGTTTGAACAGGCTTGCACTAGATTGGGACTAAGGGAAAATATCTATTTGGAGATTGCCTTTTGTGGAAGAGCTCTTCCTCTTTCTTTCAGCTGAGAACTATGAACTCTACCTCCTGTACATCCTCTGGAGGAACAGGGACCTCAGACATCAAGAGCCCAAGCCTGGCTGCCTTTCCTCTGGAGTAGAGCAGGTGCATGTTCTGTTTTGCCATTTACAGTTTTCTAAAAATGGTTTGGCCAAAGTAGATGATGGCTCTAAATTGTTTTCCATGGTTATTGTGTCAATTTACATCCCACTGACAGCAAAGAAGTTATTGCTTACACAGAAATTATTTTTTTGTTAAAAAGGTCTTGTTGCTGAACATAAAATATTACCAGAAATTGTCTAAATGAATTTTTCATTTTTTCAATGGATCCACATAATAGGAAAGGCAGGACACCAGCAAAATTTTCCAAACACTCTATTATAGGTTGCATTACAGAGTAGAAGCCAGATTTTAGAGCTTTTAGGAATCTACTATCGTCATTAATTTTTTTAAAGATTTTATTTATTTATTTGACAGATATTACAAGTAGGCAAGAGAGGCAGGCAGGGAGAGAGAGGAGGAAGCAGGCTCTCCACAGAGCAGAGAGCCCGATGTGGGCCTCAATCCCAGGACCCTGAGATCATGACCTGAGCCGAAAGCAGAGGCTTTAACCCATTGAGCCACCCAGGCGCCCCTGTTGTCATTATTTTTTATCTTAAGTGACCAAGTGTCCTAAAAATAATCCAGGAATTCTTAGCAGGTAGATCCCTTCCAGATATTAAGAATATCAGGAGAAATTTTTTTATCATGATGAGTTGGACAGTATATTTTTCCTTTTTTGGTGCTGATGCCATTCATTCTATTTCCATCCTGGTATCATAAACTTTGATAACCAACTGTACAGTTCCATTGTTACCTTCTAAACAACTCCCTCTTATGGTGTTGGGTCCATGGTCAAAGGAACGAGACTGATACAAAGTGAAGGTCAAGCAAAGCTTTATTTCACTCCAAGCATCAAGAATCAAACTGACTGGCCAGGGACATCTCTTGCAAAGAGGTGACCTCTCTACTTCACAGACTAGCTTTTAAGGGCAAAGGCCATGTGGTTGGGCCTGGCCATGCACAGGTGGCCAATGAAATTGTAACACACAGAGAAAGCTGCACAGTCATGCTAGGTGACCAATTGAATTACAATTTACCCTAGTAGATATTTGAACTAGCCTATCACCTTGGCCAGAATCCGTGCCCAAAAGGCACCCAAAGGGCGGGGCCCATACTCCTTGGTATCTCGGAGACAGTATGCACCCCCACTGATTGAATACCTCCACCTGGCCTGACCCACCCTTGTATTTGGGCTTTGTTACCTGGGACTAGTTTTCTGGGATTTGTTTTAAGTAAGCCCCCTGGGGGAAGGGGGGGGGCAGGGACAGTTTAAGTTTTACTGTATAAACAACAAAGTCATTATTTAAGCCGGATGGCATCACTCTGGCTAAATAGGCCCTTACAATGGATATAGGAAATTTTTATTTTATTCTCTTAGTTTTGATTGACAACTTAGTATTCATGTTATGAAAAGTTATACAAAATGCAAAATAAGTGTATCTCTTCTAAATCTCAAAAGATGAACATTTAAAAATATTTGTATGGAAAGCAAGGAATATTAAGGTCTTCAAAACCATATTAAATCAAATTTTTGATCTTCTTCCAGGTATACAATCCACTGACTGAAAAGTAATTCTCCTTAATCAGAAAAGTTAATTCCTGACACTGCAACAATTTGTCTTGCCATGATGTGATATTTGTATAGAGAACTAAAATAGCATAATGACACAAACCCTTCTGACTTGGGGGATTTCTAACAAAAAGGTTAAAACTGAATTCTGCAACCATGCAAATGAGCACAGGCCTCCTCTATGGCCTCGGGGTCCTGGAACAAAACAGGAGCTGTTCTCAATAAAACCAAGCTGTTGAGAATAAAAATCAGAACTCAAAACAGTAAATAGGAGCCATCAAATCTTTGTTTTCCTAAGCTGCTGAAGCTCTGAGCTCCCCAGTGAGTCATTACCAGTGTAAGTGCTAGGTGCAGGGAGGGCCACAGGAAATCTAACCAACTATTGTTTAGACTGATTTTTTAAAAACAGAGGAGTCAAAAAGTCTTTGACATCTTGATACACATGATATCATTCTTTTTTTTTTTTTAGAGAGAGAGATTTTTTAAAAAATTTATTTGACAGAGAGAATGAGAGAGAGGGAGCACAGCATGGGGGAGGGGGTCACAGAGGAAGAGGGAGAAGCAGACTCCCTGTTGAGCAAGGAGCCCAGTGTGGGCCTGGGATCATGACCTGAGCCAAAGGCAGATGCTTAACGGACGGAGCCACCCTGGTGCCCAGATATCATTCTTCCTATTTGCTAGGATGACATGAATGGAAATATATGAAGAAAGAATTTCAGTATGTACTCACAGTGAAGGTTTCATATCCACAGATTATACACTGCACGGAGATAGACCAAGGAAAAAGAACACATGGTCCCTAGTTGTCCAAGTTTTTATTAAGGAGAGGGGGAGAAAAAAAAAGCTTATATCTATGGATATATGCACACTTTCAAAGTACCTTATATGCCATAGAATGATCCAAATACAGTTTACTAACGAGAAACCTGAAGTCTGAGGGGTTGAATAACCTGTACAAGACCTCACCTCTGGGGAGGGGCACCTGGGTGGCTCAGTGGGTTAAAGCCTCTGCCTTCGGCTCGGGTCATGATCTCGGGATCCTGGGATCGAGCCCCGCATCGGGCTCTCTGCTCAGCAGGGAGCCTGCTTCCCTTCCTCTCTCTCTGCCTGCCTCTCTGCCTACTTGTCATCTCTGTCTGTCAAATAAATAAAATCTTAAAAAAAAAAAAAAAAAAGACCTCACCTCTGGGAAGGGCTGAGGCAGGTATTCAAAGTCAGTGTGGTCCGATTCCATAGCCAATGTTCTTACTCATGACACCTGAACACACTACCCCTCTCAGATCTTGATCTGTTTGCTATTATTTATAACTCTATGTCCATATTTACACTTACCTATAGCTGTGTCACCTGGAACTATCTGTTTAATACAAAATAGCGGAAAATAAGTTCTCAGAACCACATGAAAAATGAATAGGACCGAGGGAAAGATATAGAGGCTACAATGTCTGTACAGTCACGACTGGAGCTTCAAATGTGGTGTTTTTGCTTCTCAGTGTCAAAGAAAAGAGGAAAACATGGTCATGTCAAAGTGCACGTTGTCCACCTGGGGCAATAAGCTAAGAAAGGTTCATTTTGGAAGAGTTCGTGGAGAGGGTGAACTTGTGCAATGTCTTCACGGAAAAGAGAGAGGCAGTTTGGTGCGGAGGATATGCTCTTCATTGGTGATTCTCAAGCAGAGGCAGCTGCTGCTCTGGGACTTGGGGCAGAAGCTTTCACACTGCATCCCAAATGGCCGTGGATCCGCCTCTGGAGGGTGGTGGATCTCTGTCGAGAATTCTGCTATGGCTGCTGGGCTGCTAATGGCAGTGTACTAATCGGGGTGCACAGGGGAGAGCCTCTCAGGTGTAAGGAGGAAAGGGAGGATAACACCTGTTCTAGATAAAGGGAGTGGCAGGAGTCATTTATTCATTGGTTTCTTCTAAAAACATTCAGCATAACGCCATGTGTGAAGGTAAGAAAAGAAAAGTAGAGCATGTGTTATGTTGCAGAATGGATGAGAATTCAGTGTGTCCATGTGCCACACACTGTGTTAAGAGCTTCACATATAATGTTAGGTCCCCCAATAATGGGTCCGTGATTAAAGGAGCGAGACTGATAGAAAGCGAAGGTCAAGCAAAGCTTTATCTCTCACCAAGCATCAAGAGTCAAACCGGACGTTCCGGGCCATGCCTCTTATAGAGAGGGCGACCTCTCTCTGCTTCACAGACTAGCTTTTAAGGGCAAAGGCCATGCGGTCGGGCCTGGCCATGCACAGGTGGCCAATGAAATTGTAACACACAGAGAAAGCTGCACAGTCATGGCTAGGTGACCAATTGAAATACAATTTACCCTAGTAGATATTTGAACCAGCCTATCACCTTGGTCAGAATTGGTGCCCAAAAGGCGCCCAGAGGGCGGGGCCCATACTCCTTGGTAGCTAGGGAGACAGTATGCATCCCCCCCAATGATCGGATGTCTCCACCTGGCCTGACCCACCCTTGTATTTGGGCTTTGTTACCTGGGGCTGGTTTCCGGGATTTGTTTTTGAGTCAGTCCCCTGGGGGAAGGGGGGCAGGGACAGTTTTAAGGGTTAAACAACAAGGTTATTGTTTAATGAATGGAAGCGCTCTGGCTAAATAGGTCCTTACAATGTTATTTCATTTCATCTCCACCAGGAGTTTGTGAAATAGGAATAATGCCCATCTCACAGGGCAGAAGACTTGAGCTCAGAGAGATCAAGTAACTTGCCCAAGGTAACCCAACTCTGAAATACCAGGATGGAGTGCCAGTCAGGTGCTGTCTGTCCCTACCCAGCCTATTTCCGCTGTCCATTTTCAATACCCCCCCCACCTTGGACAACTCCAGGGGGCAACATTCCCATTTAATTCTATGTAAATGGTTCTCCTGGACCTCAACTGGGAAGGGAAATCAAAATGGCTTTGATGAAAGTACACACTCTCAAGGGGTTTTTAGCCTGATTGTGGAATAAAGACAAGTGTGTGCACATTTCCTAAAAACAATATAAAATACCAAAAGAGGAAAACAGAGGTTGGGGGATTCATTCTGCTGGGATTGAAGGCATGGGATCTGGGAAGGTGTAGAAGCAGCAGCATTTGAACTGAGCTCAGAAGAATGGCTATAATTACAACAGATATTATGGTGTGGGAGAGATATTTTCTTGGAGAGACAGTGAGATGTGCTGTAAGGCCTTTCTAAGGACTTGAGGTTAGCACAATTCTGCTGGAAAAGGTCACACTAGTGACATCACAGAGGAATGAATTCAGTTTCAGGGCTAGCAATGGAGAGATCTGAAATCCAAGTACACACCTTGACTAATATCTCTCCAGTTCTGTGTCTGCCTCATCTTCTTAATCAGGGAATCCAGAACTGCTTAACAGAGTGACACTGGCATGTGAAGTCCCATCTAGTGCTCCAGTAACTTAAGAGCTCAGAAAATTAGGAGGAATTTTGCAGAAGGAGGCAGTGGGATCAGGTTTTGGGACCTAACACTCCTCTTTCCTCCTCCCTGTTCCACCTTCCATTCACTCCATCTTTGAAACATCAGACCTTTCCCTCCCAATGTCTTGGCAGTGCCTGTTTGGGGAAAATAAAGGAGTTTGTTTTGTAGCTCCAAGAATCCAACTTGGAGAGAAGGAGGGCTTGCTTGGCCCATAGATAAGACATCTCTGACTCCTTGGCCTGCTCTCGAGCATTCCTACACCATGCCCCATAGCTTTCCGATGCCTTCAAGAGAAATGCATAATTTGGATGTGGGTGCGGCAACCTGCACATGTACCACAAATCGTCGAAGAAGGAAGAGAAAGTAGAGTGGCCTCAACTGCCACTAGGCCTGGGGCCTTGGGGACATGAAGAAACGTGCTCCACAGAGCTGACTGCCATCTCAGAAGGGACTTGCCCTGTGTCCGGAAATGCATTCCATAGATCTTGCTGCTGTGTAGGAAGAGATTGAAACTGCCCTGAAGTTCCGAACTCTGCTCCCATACTGCCTGCAGGGGTGAGGTGGAGCTGTTGCCACCCCCCCCACCCCTACCCACTGTGACATGCTGCCCCGCCCCGCCGGCGAGGACAGGTCTGATGATATGTGGAGAATTCAATCAGCAAAGAGATACCTTTTCTGAAAGTTCTGACAATTGGTTGGAAATCTCAGTGGGAACCGAAGAAATCTCAGTTGGGAAGAGAAGGGTGAGTTCAGAGGCCATCATCAAAAGCTGGGATGCCTTATGTGTAAAGAGAATAGGAAAAATGCAGGGGAGCGATGAAAGGGGAAGGAGGTATGAGAAGGAATTAAAAAGAGAAAGCCAAAAAGCTTCAGAGGAAAGAGGAAAAGGAGAGAATCTGGAACATGAAAGGAGAGGGGAGTGCGGAACTCTACTTTTCTTAGATTAGTTTTGGTCCTGAACTTCAGTTTTGGGGCAATGATTAGGAGACACCATCCCTGGGAGCCCAACCTTTGTTTTTTCCTGCTGGTAGTTGTATCCTGCTCTCCGCCCCGCTGTTTTTGCTGCTATTTTAGAATCGACTCAGCCTGTGACATCTAGAGCTTGTTAGAATACTGATGGCAATAGACCTAGAAATCAGGCAGCCAGCTTTATGCCACTGCAGTTGATGCTGAAAAGCAGGAGGGTTTAGGAGGCATGGGTCTCTTCTGGGCTGTGTCTTTCCTGGTCAAACTTTTGCCTGCTCCCTCCTGGGCCAGTGTAGGGCAATGTTACTATGTTGGACATTAGGGGCGACGCTTCCATAATAAATGTGTGTGTTAACATTTTAGGAAACCCACAATGGAAGGAGCTGGATGGGACCCACTGGAAAATGTGTAAGAAATAAGGATGATAAAGTTCAGTAGAGGAGCTGCTATGCGAAAGTTCTGCCCCAGTCCATAGGGAAGAGAACTTCCATGATGCAGGACATTATTTCCCCAGGACCCGGGGTCCTTCCTACAGAGAAAAGACCCTAGTTTGTGATCTTTGGACTTCCTCATACCAAGCATGGTGGGGTTTTCGGAAATAGCTAAGTCCTCAAAAAGCAAGTCAGTCTTATTTGGAGAAAAGATGAACTCCTTTCCCTGGCCCCCATCCAGCCAGTAGGCCTACTTGACTAGTGTAGAAAACACGCAGCATAAACTCCTCAGGAGACTGTAACAGAAGGGACTAGAGAAATACCCTCACCCTGGCAGATCTTTAAATGCTTCATAGCTGTATCTTGGATTCTATATACTCCCTAAAATTTTTTAAAAAATAAGTAACTTGGAGCATAATTGTTCTTATGAAAAAAAAATTTCTTCTGCTTTATAAAAGGTTTGTGTTTTAATGGGCCCCATTTATAATATTTAAAATTAAAATGTGATTTGAGGGGCACCTGGCTAGCTCAATATCAGTCAAGTGGCTGCCTTCAGCTCAGGTTGTGACCCCAAGGTCCTGGGATCAAGTCCCATATTAGGCTCCCTGCTCAGCGGGGAGTCTGCTTCTCTCTCTCTGCTCCCCTGCTCCTGCTGTCTTGATCGCTCTCTCTCTACATCTCAAATAAATAAGTAATAAAATCTTTTTAAAAATATTTTTAAGGGGCTCAGTGAGTTAAAGCCTCTGCCTTCGGCTCAGGTCAGGATCCCAGGGTCCTAGGATCGAGCCCCACATCGGGCTCTCTGCTTAGCAGGGAGCCTGCTTCCCTTCCTCTCTCTCTGCCTGCCTCTCTGCCTACCTGTGATCTCTGTCTGTCAAATGAATAAATAAAATCTTTAAAAAAAAGTTAAAAAAAAATTTTTTTAAATGTTACTTGACTCCAGGAATTTATTCCATGCAAAACACTACAGAAATCAATTTATCATAGCAAATTACAACATAGGGCTGCTTAGACATAGTAACAGCAGAAGATGGGGGAATGAATGAGATTACCAGTGGAAATCTTCTTAGAGCTCCCCTGTTTTCCTGTCCTGAGCTCAGTAAGAAAGGTGATTTTCCTGTAGGCAGGAGATAATGGAAATACCGAAATTAGAAGTCACAAAACAAAACCTTGACTACCTGAACTCAGACCTTGAAAAGGACCTGCAGAGACTGGACGAGGCAAATCAAGTTCTTCTCAGAAAAATTCAAGAGAAGGAAGAAGCTATTCAAAGGTCAGGCTTTGCAGTTGGTGAGGGAAGGGCTTTTCCTCAACAGAATGCCCTTTGGAATAAAGAGAAGGTGGGAGGAATGTTTCCTTTTTTGTTGATAAATCTTGGTGTGTGAAATTCTGAAGCATGAACTGTGATGCCCTCCAGAGGCTTTATGTATAGATTTTGGCATTAAATTTCCACAAGGCTGACATTGTATTGCCAATGCATTTGGGACTCAGTCTGGCCCCTGAGACCTTGGCTTCCTAAGCTGGGGCACTGGCAGCTTCCTTATGACTAATCCACATCTGGGTGTCTGTATTTTTCAGTCTGGAAGGAGAGATTGTCCTGTCACTAGGACGAGCCAGCGAGAGGGAGGAGTTGAACCATAACGCATCTGAGGAGGAGGAGACCTTGAGGAACCTGGAATTAGAGACAGTAAAGTTGGTAAGAAGGTGTCTAGAAAAGGACTGTGTGATGCATTTGGCTTCAGTCTGCTGCTGCTCTCTCATTCCCTGGGGATCATCATCCATGGTCCTTGCTATGTCTGGAGAAATCAGATGGGAGTGCTCTGAGAAAGAAGTGCTTCTCGTGGGGGCCCCATGCCTGGGCTCCCTTCCCATTTCCTCTGTGTGGGGCCAGAGTGTCCTTCTCCCACTCAGCACACTTATCTGCAGACCATATTTTAGAGACCCAGGGAGAGGGAAAGTACAGAAGCAGAGCAGGTGTATCCCCTTTACTTCTTCTTTTCCACAGGAAAAAAGTAACAAGATTCTTAGCAGGAATGTGGTGGAGCTTCAGAAGAAGGTAAGGGGGGCCGTCTTTGCTGAAGGCTCATTTCTTAGGAATCTTGACAAAATCATCTGAACTCCTGAACTATCTAGTCAGAAAGACCCAAGAAGGGGGTGCCTGGGTGGCTCAGTCAGTTAGGCATTTGCCTTCGGCTCGGGTCATGATTCTAGGGTTCTGGGATCGAGCCCCATATCAGGCTCCCTGCTGCGTGGGGAACCTGCTTCTCCCTCTCCTTCTGTCTGCCTCTCCCCCTACTTGTTCTCTCTCTCTCAAATAAATAAATAAATAAAATCTTTAAAAACCAAAAAAATATTTAAAAAAAGAAAGACCCAAGAAGGAGCAGCTGGCTAAACAGATGTGCTCCGTCCCCTCTGCCACCCACTGCGTCTATTAGGATGAACACCCCATTTGTTTCCTGGGATTACAGATCTACTGAGAGAGCTAAGGGACTGACTGTGGGAGAAAAGATTTTTCCCTTTCTGCCCCAGCCGTTCTGTGCCTTCCTCCTTGCTCCCTGGGCAGTTGTTTTCATGGCCTATGGGAGCAAAAAGACCTATCCAGCCAGCCCAGAGTCAGACAGCTCCCATGAGCAAGAAGGAGACACTTCTATCAAGTTTCTACCTGGGATCTAAGTCCATTAACCACCACCATTCCACAGCCCTGCAACCCCAAATTCTGCCACGATCATAGCTTTTTATGTCTCTGTGCCTCACTCAGTTCACGGTTTTAGGGATTTCAGATTTCAAGGAGACATAAGAAGGATGACCTTAATAAAGAAACCCTGAAGCTGATGTTGGCAGAACTGAAGGTGAGTAGAAGAGCAAAACTAGAGATTTTCTGTGAGATGTGTGTCAAGTCTAAGTTCAGGGGGAACTGCTTTCAAGGACTCTCCCAGGTGAGGTGTGTCTGTGTGCTTCTCAGAGGAGAGCCAATGTCTTTTGTTGCCTCTCCTTTACCTCATGGCCTGTGGGGCATTCATAACATGACAAGTCGAGTAATCGCAGAGGTCACTTCAATGTCATCAAAGTAGAGGGGATTGCTCAAGACCTCATCACCCATCAGTCACTAGAACACACATGCTGACGGCACATCAGGACCCACCAAGAAGCTTAGGGTCTGAATGACACAATGAGGATATTCAGGTAGGATGAGAAAACGAACTTCCATAATTACACAATGTGTCAATAAGCTTATCTCATTTTCCAAACCCATGGCTTCTAGTCCAAAAATAGTTCTATTTTTAAAAATATTTTAAAAAATAGTTCTATTTTTAAAATGCAGTTTATCTTTTTCTTCTATGAGAAGGTAGATCCAATGAGGGTGAGAGATTTTGTCTATGTTGGTCACTCCTATCTCCCCAGTGCCTAGAACAGTACCTGGCAATAGTAGATGCTCAATATTTGTTGAATCCATGAATGAACTGGATGCTCCATAGAGGACAGAAACCCTGCTGGGAAACTTTGTGCAGATTTATGTGAGTGCACCCTCAGGGAAATAAGAGGGAGAAAGAGGCCTGTGAGCTTTGGTCAGCTGGGCTAGAAGGAGGAGGATGGTAAGGCTCAGAGAAAAGGCAGTCAGATGACCGAGGCTTAAATGTCAGCTCTGCCACCATGTGACTTTTAAAGAAGTTAAACGCTTAACTTCTTGCCTTTGTCTCCTCATCTATCAGGTAGGGCTAATGAGAGTGCCCACCTGAGGGTGAAAACATGTCCTCAATCCCTCAATACGTGATAGCCATTTATAGCACGTTCTTTACTGGTCTGGAGAGAGGGTGATCATTACCCATTTGCCTTCCACAAAAGAATGTTATTAACTTTCTGCTGTCTTCCAGGGGAGGCTACAAAAGTCAATAGAATCCTGCACAAGGGAGGAGAAGGAACTGCTCCAGGTAGAGGCAGTGTCCCCTCACTGAGGGTCTGTCCAGGATGTAAATGGGAGACCACCCCAAAGTCTTAGAAACAGGACCGCTGAAGGCATGGGAGGGGGGAGCAGAACATCTGGCAGAGGAGTTTCTGATTCACATGCAGGTGAAGGGGGTACAAAAACGTATATTACAAGTACTGGTTTTACCATTTCTTAAACATGCTTTTACCCTTAATATTTAAAATACTATTGCTGAATCCCAAACCTAAGTGCCCCGATCACCTCTCCTGATGTTTCACCTGGCAAATGACAACCAGAGCAAACAATTTTGGTTTGCCTCAAAATTATACCGTGCCCATGAATGACGAGATCACTGCTTTGCGATATACTTGTTTCCCCTTAAAATCAGAAGTTGCTAGGTAACCAGCCAAATGTCCAATGCACCAGTTAGGGTCCTCAGGGGCAGCCCAGGCTTGGTTCTGGTGAGACTTGTTAATTTTTTCTTCTTTTTAGATAGAAAGCGACTACCAATCTTTGCACCAGCTCTGTAAGGACCAGGCCCACTACATAAAGGTATTTTACATGTAGGAGAGATTCAGAGAAGAGGCAGAATTTCTCCAAAGCCATGGGTTCCTTGGTTTCTCATTAGGCTAAAATCTGCCATTGGGGAAAATGACTTTTATACAGCAGCAACAACAAAACAGATGTATGTTAAGGATTTACCTTGTGCCAGGTGATGTCACGTATGGTACTTTTAAGCTCTCCACATGCAGTATGTTTCTACATTAATTTGTCCAGTAAAACTATGGGGATAATATTGTTATGAATCAAGAGGACACTGGGGTTTAGGGGAATTAGAGAATGTGCTCTGGGAAAGCAACAGTAAGCATCAGAGCTAGGATTTGAATACAAGCAGAATCCAAAGCAAGAAGTATTTTTTTTCCTTTGCATATATATCCATCTAGTCCAATATCTCCCAATTTTATTAGAACATTTCCCTACTCATGTGTGCACACTCATGCATGCACCATTTGGAGTATTAGGGTTAGTCTTAAGGAGAATCATTAATGATATCGTAATGAAAATATGGGGAAATTCTTCATTATAACATTTTTTGTTGTTGTTGTTTCCATGGGAAGAAATACCAGGGAATTCTGAGAAAGATGGAAAAAGAAAAAGAGGTGCTGCTTCTTGAAAAAGAAGTGTAAGTTTGGACAAATGATGTCCCTGATAGAGGGCAGTGACAGTCTCTCAGCCGTCTTGGGAGGGTGCAGTGCTTCTCAGACCAGTTTTTGTTTTTTTCTGGGGTTTTTGATTTTTGTTTTTTGGTAGTCCTTTCTTTAAGTGATACAACTATTCTCTCATGCTTTCCCCTATAATTTTTTTATTATGTTACTGTTTACACTTAGATTTGCATTCATCTGGAATGTGTTTCATCTATGGTGTGAGGTAGAGATCAAGATCATGGTTTTCTGTGGAGAGCCTATCGACCCAGTTCCGTTTATTTAAGAGAACGTGCATTTTTCAGTGATTCCTTGTTTTATAAGTCAGGTGACCATACATGTGTGAGACTTTCTGCAGTTTCAACCCAATATCAGGTTAATGTCAGGATTTCTCTTCATTGATTGTCTTTTCCCTTGAGAATGGACCACATTTTCCTGGTATCTCTGTATGTTGAACAGTTATGAGTTTTGAATATTGAACAGTGAATGCTATCAAGAATCTGGAAAATAAATCATCGATGTTGCATGACTTAGAAAAGCACCTTTCATCAGCCCCCCCAGATTATGCTATATCATTCTGGGATCTGATTTTTTCACCCAGATTCAAAGCCCAGAACAACTCTTTGCAAATAGTGAAACCTGGGTCAATTCTGGTAGAAACCATCCAAAGCAACATGGTAAGTCTTCCTTGTCCCACACTGGAGTTTTCCTTTATACCTTCCTCCCCTGGCTTCTCTCTCCTCTCCACATCCACCTCCCCTTTGTAATTAAACCTAGAATTAGGACCTAATGAAGTTCAGTACCTTGTTTCACACTATGGCCACTAGGAAGTGGCAGAGTCAGGACTGAAACCCAGGTAGTCAGACTCCTGACTCCTGGGTGGCTCTTGGCTCCCCTGCTACATTGCCTCTCTTTAACCACACGGACAGGCACAGCTGTGGCTTTTCTCATTTCCCATAGGAGAAGACCATCATTAAGAAACAGAAGAGAATCTTTTGGTACAGGTAAGTGGTAGAATCTTGGTTTTTACCCAGTGTGGACCACGTTCACTCTGTAGGAGCAAGTGACTTGGTAAGGGCACAAGGAATAAGGATGAATACACCCACCAGCCAGAAAATATCAGGCAGCCCCAGATTTCTCCCAACCCTTCTTTCCTTCTTTTCCTCAACACCAGAGTTATGTGGAACTTGGTGGTTATAAAAAGTAGCTCTTTCTTCAAGATGAAGGCTGCAGGTTGCATTTTACTTTGCATTTCCATTCTTATGGTTCTTGGTATGACCCGTTTCTATTTTTCAGATCCTGAACCTAATCATCTTGCTATACTCTTTGCTGGGGAGATGGTTCAGGGCTCATTAATTTTTTCAGTTCTTTTATAGTAGGCTGTAACACTTTAGAAAACAAAAATCACCTAAACTCTCTATGCCTTTTCTGTCCTAATTTTTTCAACAAGGGGACTAATTCTGAAATGCTCCATGTGGCACTTGAATGAAGAGCTTCAATTTATGACATCCCAATATTATTAAAGACTGAAGGCCTTAGACCAGATTTCAATATGAAATTTTCTTGGGAGCTAGACAACACTCACACAACCACACATTTTATTGTTTAATTTGGTCTCTTTTGACACTTGATGTTTAGAAAAAAACCTATCCTAATGATTTTGCCTGGATGTTCATGTCAGAGATGTCCCAATCTCATTTCAAATTCTAGAACTCTTGCTATACTAGACCAGAAGAGGACCATTGGTCATGAGACTCATAGGTGTGATAGTCCTGAACATTTTCTGGCAGCCCCCAAAAGGCCTGCCCCATATGTAGTACCTGGAAAAATCTTTGGCACCTCCAACTTTTTTCTATATGGACATCTATTCTGTCAGAGGGCTTATATGTCAGGAGAGCCATGTGCAATTCCTAACCACTACATCGATCTTCTTCTGCTATCACCTATCTGCTACCCTCATCCTATGGGTCTCCATCCCCCTATCAGTTTTGTCTGAAGAAAGCAATTCTTTTATTTATGAGTGCGAGCTTCCCCTCCTACAGCTGGATCCTGGGCTGTCCCTGTCCACCATGCTAACCAAGAATGTCTCTTTGTAGACATTTCAGGTGTCTTGTCTTCATGATCATGATCTTCATTAGGCTGTTGGGCTACGCGCTTTTCCACCTGCAGTACATAAACCCAGACCTTCTTGTGGATACCCTACCCATGGTAATGAGCAGGGACACCTTGAAGAGGCTGAGGAAGGTCTTATTTCCCCTCCTCACCCTAGAGGTGGAAGAAGTTCTACCGCATTAGTCTGAAGTAATGTGGGGGGGCTCCACATGGCACCCAGTGAAGACGGGGGACATGGCTGTAGCCCTGAGTCGGGGATGGGCCAAGAAGGAAGTGGGAGCCGTGACTTGGACATCTGACCTCTTCATTTCATTCTAGCCCCTTGCTTTCCCTTTGCAATGGCTCTCTTTTAAATAAAGACTATGTTTGACCACTGTTCACTGTATTGGTCTGTGAATTTGGTCTGATTCCTGGGCCTCATTAGACTTTCACAATTTCTACCTGTCTTGAGAAAACCTCCCCCAGGACTTCCAGTCTCTGCTCCATACTGAAGAAAGAGTAGAGAAAAAATCCCGTCTTCATTTGTAACATTCTCCACTTCCTCTGGGGTAGGTATAAAGTTATTCAGTTGAGGAATCATGAGGTGGATATAAGGCTTGCTTTCAGTCCTTCCTGAAGTTTTTTATTTTTATATTTTTATATTATTTTATATATTTATATTTTATTTTATATTTCACTATGTATTATAGGAGTGGATGTCCTAAAAAGTTAACCTTTTTTTTTCAGTGTACACAGATGGTTACCCATTCTCAACGGAGAAGAAAATTACCCTAAAATTCAAGTGACATATAAAATATAATGCATGAGATCAGCAAAACACGATTTTGCACCTACCATTCCTATCCTTCAAATCCTAATTCAAATGCCATCTCCCCCATATTGTCTCCTCTGATGCCTCCGGACCTGAGATAGCTTCACTTGCCTTCTTCCAAATGCTCCTTGCACCTTTGACATCTCCTTCCTCCTACACATTTCTTAGGCTCTCGCTTTCTGATGACCTTTTGTCCTTTCGAGACTATCCTTGACAGGTTTTAACTGCACTTCACTTGCGCAGTAACGCCGGAAGGCAGCAGGACACCCTATGTTTGCTTTGGCTGTAGACATGACCCTGATCTACCTTTTCTTTTGGGGTCGGGGAGGAGAGGGTGAAGGGTCTCAAGATTTAAAAAAAATTAAAAAATTTTTTTTAAAATTTAAATTTAAAAATTAAAAAAAAAAAACTGGTCAACAGCGCCCCCTTGTGGCCATATAAAGGTTCTTGCGTTTCAGCGGGCTTCCCCAAAAAGGGCAGGAAAGTGATCAGTCAGTTGAAGCAAAAAGACGTATCAACTGTCACTTTTGGACAATTCCCTTTGTGAGCTTTAATAAGTAAAATTAGTATTCCATCAATTCAACAATTGAGACTCTTCCTTGGACCAGATAGGGATCTTGGCACTGGGATTATAGCAATGAACAAAACACACAAAAATCTCTGCCCAGATTCTAGTGAGTAGAGGCATATAGAAATATCAGATGATATTGGGTGCTATAAAAAGTCAGGTGGGGGAGGAGGAAGGGAATAATGAGGAGCAGCAGCCACAATGCTCACTTGAAAAGGTAACATTATAGCCAGGACCTGAATGAGATGAGAAAGCCATGTGGATGGCGAGGGCTTTGGGGGGTGGGGAGGTGGTGGTGTAGCTGATAGGAAAACAGCAAGTACATAGCCTTGACCTCAGAGTGTGCCTAATGCATTTGAAGTTCCTCTGCTGATTCCATGCTCATATATAACAGTCTCTTCATTAAATTCTTCACTGGAATCCTCCAAGTTGAATTCTGGTTCCTGCCAGGCCCTTGGCTGATACTGGCCCGAAGAATTCCTTAGGTTGGAGGGTTTCAGCACATATGAGAAGAAAATGGCTGCAACCGGTCGAGAAGCTTATACTTGGGAGTATTCCTTCCTGTGCCATCTCTGGTCACAGAATCCCTCATAAGTTCCTGGAACTCCCAGGTTCTCCTCTGCCCAGTCCTTCCCAGGTAGACATGGGAGCATCCCAACATTCAAGACTGGCTAAGAAATACGAGCTCAGGAAAATAAGGATACAGTAGCCCCATGCTTGCAGTTAGCGATCCAGCAGAGACTTGAAAGCTTGATGATGTGTTGGAAATCCATGTTACAAAGCACAAATGATCTTTTCTGCCACCCAGAGAGCCTGCCTCCAAAGGGGCTTGGATGGCACTCCGAAGTCTGGAAAGCAGAAGAGGGGTCACTGTTGCCTTATGGGAGCAGTGCTAAGCTGGACATCTGAGTTCCAGCAATGGGGAGCTTACCACCCCCCACCCCAAATACATCAGTTTCTGAAAGATTTTAACAAACTCATACAAAGCACCTAGCACAACCAAAGTTCCTTGGTGGGTATTCAGCCGCCATGAGTTTCCATTCCCTTACATGAGATAAAAGTTTGCCTTTATCTAGTAGTTAATCTTAGTTCTGTCTTATAAAGCCACACAGTAAAATAACGGCTTCTGTCACATTTTAGTCACTAAAACTGAACAGCCTTCTGTTCTCCAAATGAACATTCCGCAGGCCTTTAAGCTGTCACATGACATGGCTTCTAGAATTCTATTATCTTATTTACCCTTCCCTGGACTCCTACTGAGCTGAACAGAATAGGATAGATGAGGTCTAACTGACAAACTACAGTAGCTCTCTTCTCATTCTCTCCTGAGCTCTGGGGTGGCGGGGGCAGGAGAGGGAGAGTGAGAATCTGAAGAAGATTCTGTGCTGTGCTGAGTGTTGGAAGCTTGACATGGGGCTCACTCCCACGACCCCGAGACCATAACCTGAACTAAACCCAAGAGTCAGTCACTTAGCCAACTTTACCACCCAGGTGCCTCCCAGCCGAGATCCTTAACCTTTTAGAACATGAGTTATTCTTACTCTACATCTCCCCTGCTTTGTATTTGTACAGATTAAAAGATAATACTAAGTGCAGGATTTACTATGTGCCTCATTAAATTTCATTTTGTTGGTTTGGTTGCTTCACGTTAGTGTATTGCAATCATGCAAAAACCCAATTCTATGAAGGAATAAACTAGTCTGTTCATAGACCAGGGACTCCTGGTAGAGGAGAAACTGCTGGAGCAAGGAGGCTTGGGTGTGCAATCTCCTTTGGTCTCGTAATCATTGTTGACCCGAGGCAGCTGTTTAACCTTTCCTTTAAGGTGGCTAATCATTCTCTCCCCCAGGAGCCTGTTACAACAGCTGCACGTTCTTTCAGTACTCTGAAATGGAATTTCTTTGGGTCTGGAGGCTTGAATTCAATTAAATGGATTAGGTACTCTCCTTATATCTTCTCACCTATCTTAAAACTTAATTACCTGTTAACTATTTCAGACTATCCTTTTTATCATGCAAAAGATCAATTTCCTTGATAGGGAAGGGTGAGGTGAAATCGGAGCCTTATCTATGAACATTATACCCCAGGCTCTACCGAGTGGCCTATCTCTTTCATTTCTCCAGTTCCAAACACAGCATTGAAAATGCCTCTTTTAAAAAATGCACTTTATAATATCTTTTGCCAGCCTCAGTGTTGTCTTGAAAAAAAAAAGCACTGAAGGGGCACCTGGGTGGCTCAGTGGGTTAAGCCTCTGCCTTCGGCTCGGGTGCAATCTTGGGGTCCTGGGATCGAGACCCACATGGGGCTCTCTGCTTAGCGGGGAGCCTGCTTCCCCCTCTCTCTCTGCCTGCTGCTCTGCCTACTTGTGATCTCTCTCTCTCTCTCTTTCTGTCAAATAAATAAACAAATAAATCTTTAAAACAAAGAACACATTGAATAAGGAGTCAAGCCTTAGACCCTGGTTCTGGATATTGTGCTACTTCTCTGATTTTACTTTCAGGGACCAAGGTTGATTTCTGGGTGCTTTCTAAGGTCATTCACTGCACAGTGAATGTACTGGAAGGTAGAGGGGAAGAAAGGGGGACTAGCTCAAGAAATAAGCAATAAACCATGCTCTCAAAGACTCTTGATCTGGTAGCAGATTCCAACACTCAGTTTCAAGGTTACAGGTTACTTCAAAGCTTCTCTGATGTATAAATGCTAGCTTAATTGGGGCTCAGAACTATCAACAGCACATTTATTGATCATCTCCTGTATTGTAGACACTGTGCTGGATACTTCCATATGGTCTCCCTTTCATAGTTTGGTGAATTGCCTAAGATTATCTAGTTAGCAAAGGGCAGAACCAGGATCATGGGCCACCTCTTGACTCCCCCAGGACAGTTGCCTTTCATGTTTCATGAAGTCCTCTCCAACTCCAGTATCAGTCTGCTAATTAGTAGAACTACTGAATCTATCATTGAAATCAGTTACTTATTTTCCTCTCTCTTTTATAATTTGTTTAAAGTTACTACAGAGATCCAATATCATTCCAGTCACTGTGTTAACTTTCACTTTGGAGCTCAATTATAGCTCTGGTTTAATGATTAAAATTAAAAATGCCTTGGTTAATGCTTTATTAAGACACTATGGCCCATCCCTACCTTAGTCTGAATACAAGGTGGGAGAACTGGATTTTACTGGGGGAGCTGAAAGCAGTATTAAGGCCACGGCCACCTGCCGGTGGGTGAGGGTGTTGAATCGAGGGAGTAACAGAAGAGTGACTCCACCAAGGACAGCTTTGCCTGGAGTGGCTCTTGAGGAGCCCATATAAAAGCTTTGGTTCTCTAGAGGGTATCATGCTTAGTGAAATAAGTCAATCGGAGAAAGACAACTATCATATGAT